>OVAU01004035.1:0-10500 GCA_900406315.1 Biscutella laevigata subsp. laevigata | reverse complement strand
TCACAAGTTCCTAACCAGACACGAAAACGGTTCAATATTGGCCTTAAATAAAATCTAGAGATGTCTAGTTTCCACATATATTTTCCTCAAGTCATTTGGAGCATTACTCAAAGAAATATCCCATTTCTCGTACACATTGTTGAAAGAACCGATCGATAACCGGTGAAGACTGAATGTTTTGAGCCACCTCTGGACCATAACTTCATGAAAACCCATTATGGACGTAAATTCCTTTGAGTTAGCTTTCTAAGGCCATTGATAACGCACCATTCCAAGTAGTATAGCCCAAGAAAACGCTACTAGATCGCGGGCCTATCATCGCAAAGAGAAATGGAAAACGTCAAGCCTTCGCGTGCACTCCTCAACATTCAATGGGAGAAATATTCTTCAAGCAACAAAAATAGAAAGTTTGCAAAAATCTTTAGGCGATTTTCCATTTTTCCAAAAGAGAACCCTAACTCGTCTCCCTAGCATATTAACCCCATAAATTCACTAGCTTTTCATTATTTTAAGACGAGAAATTTTCATCATTAGATCAATTAGGCTTAGGTTAGGGTTCTTGAGTGGAGACAAAGAGGCTTCACCTCTTGTCTTAGTGTGCTCAAGTTCCTTAACCTTTGTCGATTGTTTCTTTTCTTTTCTCCATCAATAAGCTTGTCTTTATCTTCATCTTTCTCTGTGAGCCTTGTGTATAAACGCAAGTCCTAGGGTTCTAGTTCGTTATGAGAGAGTAGACCGTGATCTAGTGCAAGAAAAGAGTAAAAACTCTCTCTTTGTCACGCTTAGCCGGTTTGCTCTTAAGTGCGACTCTAATCTTCCAAGGCTTGTCTCACGAGTTACTTCTTGTTCTTTGCTTGCTTTATTTTTGTCCTTCACTTACTAATTTCATAAGAACCTCAAGATCTTTAGAATTTAGACTCGGTCCCTAGGTATTGTACATGTTAGTCGAAGTAATCAAGCCAAACTTCTCTTCGGCTCACTTGTACTCACGACTCACCAAGGCCGAGGCTTACTCTTGCTTATTGTAATAAATATTTCCTTTCTTATTAACCCTACAACGCATGTCTATCTCAACAGTATTCATGTGTGAGTAGTAGGTAGTCTGGTCTAGGGATTTTCCTTCAAGGAGAACATGATCTAGACATGAGTATGTTTGGTTCAAAAGGGTGTTACCTAAGANATATTGGTCTTCCCTCAACCCGTGTGTAATGCTTGGCTAGGCTTGATCATCTAGCCAATAATCCAAGGGACATTTCATAGGGGAAAAATCCCATGAGAATACACAGACCATTAGTTGAGAGAGCAACCGAGAGGAACTTTGCTTAGGGGCGAAATCTCATGTCTAAGCTTTCTTTAAGGGTATCTTGGTTGTGAGCAAATCGACTAGTCCCGTAATAATGCTAGCATGGCCACCAAGGAAATGAATCTCATCTCCCTTGGTTGTTTCGGTCGTGTGGCTAAGGATTTTAATGCACCACGAGAGTGGGGTACGACCAAACAACCATTGTCGAGCTCAAGATGGTGCACTAATGCGAGTCCTAGAACCGGACCAACTAGATCATGGGACCCAATAATAAAATCTCCCAAAAACCTAACGTTTTAGATCTATAGAGTTTACTTATATCAATTTTCTAAGTTTCCTTTTCTTTTCTTCTTTTGTTTCCATTTCTTTATTTCCTTAATTTCTTATTTCCATATTTGTTTAGTCTTAAAACCACAAAACCCTAATCTTCTTAGCTCTAGACACGTTTAACCTTAAAGTATCTAACTTCTTTGTGGATTCAATCCCTAAATACTCAACATTGTTGTGCACTTGCAGTCAGTGTGGTAACGAGGAGAATGTTATTTAAAACCTGATACAAAATAAACACACATAACACTATGGATCTAAAACCTCTCAATGCTATATTTTCTAAATGGAAAAACATACAAACATTGCAGTCAAAACAAGACATCATCATATCATGTAACCACATAGGATTCCATGGTATCTAGACAGNATCTAAAACCTCTCAATGCTATATTTTCTAAATGGAAAAACACACAAACATTGCAGTCAAAACAAGACATCATCATATCATGTAACCACATAGGATTCCATGGTATCTAGACATCAAGAGGCCAAGTTAATCCAAATTCTCTTCATAGTTTTTTCCATATGAATGAACACCTAACTGACATGAAAAAGAACAAAAATCTGAAACTTAGAATATAGTTTGGGGGTGAAGGAACGTTACCAAACTAAAGGTGAGTCTAGCCACTGGGGATTAAGAAGGGTGGTGAAAGGTGGAACAAATCTTGATTAAGTTTTACTTCTCTTTTCTTGATATAAAACTCCTTGATAAGAAAACTTAAAAATTCAAATTAGATTTCAGATAAGGTTGAGTTAACGTCAAATCCAACAAGTCCTTAACAAACGCCTATTTTTTGGAGGGAGTTTAGTAATGTGGTTTTCCAGTTTCCTGCTCCAAACAATGTCCACCAATAATGGTTCTAAACAGTCATAATCATAAGAAGTTAAAACAAAACATCATAAGGGATGTCATAATCTCAAAGACCCAAATGAGTTTGAAAAGATGATAAAATTCGAAGCACAATAAAACCAACAAATCAATGGCGAATGGCACACCCCCATACTTACTTCACACTATCACAATGTGAAGATAAATCTGGAAGAACGATTCATCTGTATAAGAGAAACAAATAAAAAATAGAAAAGTGTAGAAAGTAAAAAGGATAATGGGAGTTTCGTGATAATTCATGGAAATCCTAGTAGAGGCGGTGATCTTTTGGGTGCTCTGAGATCTATTTTTGGAAAAATAGATCATGGTCTGAGCCAAAATTGATCGAACTTGGGAGAGTTTGATCGAACTTCGTATGTGTTTTCTGATTCTGCTTATGAACCGACCCGTCTGCAGAAAGATTTTGGATTCAGTCGCTTTTTGGGACAAGGATCGATCAAACCTTTTAGAAATGATCGAACCTCGATGCTACAACTCTACTGTTCGATCAAACCTAAGTTTTCGTCGCTTTGAAATTTTTTCCTGGAAATCAGCATGAAACTCGTAAAAACAGAAAATAGTGAAAACCAAAAGAAATAAAAGAAAAGTTAATTGAAGTATTGATGGGTTGCCGTCCATAAGCGCTTGTTTATCGTCACGAGCTTGACTGAATTTCCAATCAGGTAATGGTTGGAGCAGGAAGAGAAATTACAGTCCTCTCTTCTGTAGGTGGGTATGGTAAAACAAACTTTAGAGCCTTGTGGGTTCATGATATGGCAATCTGAACGAGATGGTCTTATTCACCAGCTTTCGCAACCATATTCTCCTTTTTTCTTCCATTCAGGTGTGAATATCCAAAACCTTATGGAATGACTTAAATTTGCTTGTACTCCAGACTTTGTATTCGATGTTTTCTCCATCGCACCTGAAAGGGGTTAATTTAACAATCAGGCCTCTTTTGATGGCTCCATTAGCCTCTTTGTCGGTATGATCTTGCCCTTCTTCTTTTTCCTTCTTTTCTTCTTCATGGCTTCTTGTGGCTCCATTAGCCTCTTTCTCGATATGATCTTGCCCTTCTTCTTTCTTCTTCTTTTCTTCTTCATGGCTTCTTGAGTAGGTGGGGGAGTATCTCCATCTAGGAATTCTTTAATTTCACTCACATCAACGCTCACATATGGCTCCCTTGGGTGCTTATGTAGGTAAGTGAATATCTCCATCGAGGATTTCGGTGATCTTACTGTCCATTGCTTTTGCAAAAGTAATCCCCTTCCTCTTGTTTCTCNGGGTGCTTATGTAGGTAAGTGAATATCTCCATCGAGGATTTCCTTGATCTTACTGTCCATTGCTTTTGCAAAAGTAATCCCCTTCCTCTTGCTTCTTTTTGCCTTATTTTATGGGTTTGTAGTCTCTTCTTCAGTGACATTCTTATCAGTGATTTGAAAAAAATCAATCGAAGATAAATCTTTTTCTGGATCGCATCCTAGAATATGAGTGAAGAAAAAGTTATTAGATATGTAAGAAAAGACAACCCGATTCTTGGGCAAATTAAAAATTGCCCCTACACTTGCTAGGAAAGACCATCCAAGGAGCAGTTCATCCTTGGGTTAGTTCTCCATAGTCAAAACATAAAAGTATGTGGGAACTTAATCCTCCAACCATAACAGGCGCGTTTTCCCAAACACCATGAGACCTAGATCTAGCGGAGTTTGTAAAATATAAGTTGATTCTAGAGGGTGCGAGCTTGCATACTCCTAACTTTACTGTCATTTATTTGAACATGATACTCACACATGAGCCAGAATCATAAAGTGAAATTTTTAGCACATACTCGAAGCAATAAATGCTAAACTTTCCATGATCTTCAATCTTGGTTAGCTCTCTCATGGGTTGTGAAGTATGTTCTTCTTTTACGATCAATGCCTTCACTTTATCCACAGTCTTCTTCCCTTCTATGATATTTGAAGTATATTTCACAATGGGGAACCTTCCTTCCTAAGCTAACATCCTTCTTATTTTTCTTCTTGTCGCGCTTGGGTGATTTTTTCTCCTTGACTTGTGGTTCCAGTTAGGGAATCGAAGGAGAAGAATTATTAGATGAGGATGTGCATATTGGAATAGTGGGTGTAGCAACCATTTTTGATCTTGTGTTGGATTTCTAGTCAACTTTTGGTCGATGTTGGTGATAGTTAGATCAGTCTTGTATGGATGTGATCGATCCCATCCTAATAGGTTTTGAGTTGGATAGATTTCGTCTTGGTATGATCAAACTTCCAGGCACGGATGAGGAGTTCGATCAATCTCAAGAATGGATTGACCAATCGTCAAACCTAAAAAATTCGTCGAAGCTTTAGTTCGATCGATCTCGGGAGGGTCTGATCAAACTTCTAGGCACGACTTGATGGTTCGATCGATCTCAAGGGTGGTTTGATCGATCACATGAGTTGGTTCTCCAAAAAATGTGTCGTCTTACTGCAAAACACACAATTCGATCGATGGGTTGGAGTTCGATCGATCTCAGCCTAACGAGCTCGTTCGGCTACTTCTATACCGTTATGAGCGAATGCAACAACTCTCGAGTATGAGACTACTTGGATTTTTTGTGCTTGAATGAATGAGTTGATCTCCTCAACTATCACTGCTTCAGGTTTGACTTCGTCACTTAGAGCACATGTCTGTTCTCATAAGCATTAATCGCATTAAAACTCCTAGATGTTTCATACTTACTTGGAGGCACCCCAAGTGCTTGCCTTATTGATGTAGAAAGTTTGACTTGGGTGTCCAAAGCCTTCAAGTGAGTCTTGAGGTCTGTCTTGGTGGTCGTCACATGGTTGGATATAACAACAATTATTATGTTAGTTTGAGTCTGAGAAGCAACCACTTATTGCATCATTTGCTTGAGCTCATCAAACTGCCCAAAGGCGCGGGTGGAGCAACCCTTTGGTTATGAAAAACTTGATGACTACCATTGTTGTTGAAAGGCCCTTTTTGATAGCGCCCATTTTTATGAAGGGTTTATTAGGTTAAAACCCTCCATTTTTTTGTTGAGGCTGGTATGAATGTTGAGTATTCTGTCCAATGTTATCTGCATGTCGAGTAAAAGTTTTACCACCGAGCTGGTTAGATTAGTTACCTTGCTGGTTGTTCTGAGGTGGGTAATAATGATCTTGAGGATTCTCAACATTGTTGCTTCTTTAGGACAAGTTGAGGTGGTTCATGTAGTTGTTTTTGAAGCCTGCATTATCGTAGTTCACTCAGTTCCCAATGCAGTCTACTTCAACCTGGAACTCTTCATCATCATTGGATGATCACACATCATGTTGTTCACCGACAAAATTGACCCCTCTCTGGTCCTTCTTCATCAGCTAAGAAAATTGAGCCCTAAGCTCCTCTATCTCCGTAGAGATTTGTTTAGAACTAGTTGTGCCTATGTCATATTTTGAGCACTTGTTAGCACTGCATGCAACTATGTTCTCAATCAGCTTATGTGCTTGCTCATGGTTCTTGGTCATGAAATCCCCATTGCTAGCAGTATATAACACATTTTGGTATTTCTCTCAACACCATTGTAAGAAATGCTAAGTAATGTTACCTCATTGTACCCATGGTGAGGACAGTCTGCAACATATTGTTTGTAGCGGTCTAGAGCTTCATGGAAGGTCTCTGACACAAGCTGCTGGAAGTTGGTGATCCTGTTTTAGGACTAAGCAGATTTAGCCTTAGTAAAAATCTGTCCCAAATATGCAGCCTTGTACTATGCCCAGCTCCTGATAGATCCTGGAGAGAGCTGAAGGTACTAGTTGTGTCCTTTTCTGCTAGAGAGAACTCAAACAACCTACACTTCAGAGCGTCTTCTGGAATCTCGTTTTTCCTAGTTGTATTGCAGATCAACTCGAACCTGGAAAGGTGACGAATTGAGTTCTCAGTAGACATACCATGGAACTGATTCTGTTGAACCATGTTGATGAGACCAGTCTTGATCTCAAAGTATTTTGTCTCAATTACTGGGACTCGTCCTCGTCCAATCGCAAATTGAGGAGTCGGAGTGTCGTAGTACCCCGAAGTAAGCCTTGGAGCGGTGCGCCAACCTGCAACAGGTACATGTTGGTTCCTAACTCCATAAGGTGGTATGAATCCTCTTGCCCGTTAATTACCTCCCCCCATCAGTTGGTAAATCAAGTCATGCCCC
Organism: Biscutella laevigata subsp. laevigata; assembly: GCA_900406315.1. Taxonomy (NCBI): domain Eukaryota; kingdom Viridiplantae; phylum Streptophyta; class Magnoliopsida; order Brassicales; family Brassicaceae; genus Biscutella; species Biscutella laevigata. The sequence continues at coordinate 3,813 of OVAU01004035.1, read as the reverse complement.
TTGGGGGTTTTGAATCAAGGCAGCTGAGGATGTTGATCTTCGTTGACCATCTCGACTCGCGTTTGTTTTCCTTTCTTAGCTTGACTTTTTAAGCGTTTGAACTCATTCTCCAAACGCAGTAGGTCGTTAGTTCCTTTGCTCCTGGTACGTCTCGAGCTCAGACACTTGAAAGAAACGGAAGAGAAAACTCGTCAGACAAGAGTTCGATCGGTGTTGTTTGGGATCGATCGATCCAAAAATCTAATCGAAGCAAGTTTGATCGTTCCTAAGAAATTTTGATCGGAATAAGTTTCACGTGATGAAAAGTTTGATCAAACTAAATAAGGATCGAGCAATCTAAATAAGGATCTATCAATCTCGAATAAAACAATAAAAACAGAAAAAAAAATTGTCCTAGAAAAAATTTCAGTGTTTAGATTCTTGTGCTTACATGTTTAGTCCCCAGCAACGATNGATCTATCAATCTCGAATAAAACAATAAAAACAGAAAAAAAATTGTCCTAGAAAAAATTTCAGTGTTTAGATTCTTGTGCTTACATGTTTAGTCCCCAGCAACGACGCCAAAAACTTGATGTGTACTTAAAGTACTCAATTTTTACCCTAGAGATATAGCCTACAAGTGCACAGAGAAACTGCAGTAGTAATTAGGGATTGAATCTACGAAGACTAAAGTGCAAACGCGAAGAGCCTAATAAGACCTAATTATGGCTAAGACGAAAGAGAGAGTAGATTGGTTGTTGTGAGTAATAATTGTGACAGTGGTAGAAAACAGTAAACACACAATAAATAAGATAATCAAGATATGCAAGCAATCTGACCTAGGGAATTCAATAAAGGGGTTTAGGGGAACTACAAGGATCTATGGTCAAGAATGGATACTCAGATGTAAATAAACCTATTTCGATCTCTGAAAATAGTCCAACCTTAATACTTGTGGCTAACCTACGCTTAAACAAACTCTTCAAACACCTAACATTATGTCACTCAATACTAGACTAAAGTTATTGCTAATCAAGACCTACTTTAATGTTCCAGTCACAAAATCTTTGAAAACAGACTAACCCTCAGACTCGTGGTTTACATGTGCTTAAAAGATCTCTTCAAACACCTAACATTGTGGCACTCAATGCTAGACTAAAGATATTGTTAAGCAAGATCTATTTCAGTTTCACTAGACTAATCGATTATACCTTAGGGCTAAATCACCAGTCTAAATTTCTCTTAGTTGTCGAATTGGGTGATCTAAGTTTGTAAGGCATAAATCATTCATAAAACTAGATCTAATTTGTTAGGTTAAATCCTAGTTTTAAATCTAAAACTAAGGAAAGGATCATATTATTACCTACTTTAAAAATGCTAATCTAACATTAACTCTAATTCCCTTTTGAAAACCCTAGATCTAATCTAGTAACTACTCATAAAATCTATGAAATCTTAAATTGCATAAAATTGTAAAGTGCGGAATTCGGGTATAAATCCTAAAACTAGTAATGGAAAAAGTCTGTGCAAAATTTGGGTCTTCTGGTGTCTTTTAAAGAGCATTGGGCGCCCTAGGGTTTTTGTAGTGGGCCCAAGCTTCGAAATACTGATCTAAAAATTTCCTTTTTTCTCGGGTTCGATCGATCTATCAAGAGTTTGATCAAACCTTCTTGGTTTCGTATGGAATCCCAAATTTTGTGCGACGGTCAAAACAGTCTTGATTTAGAATAGTTCGATCGATCCTTTACAGGTTTAATAAATCTTGGATTTGTTTCTTTAGTTGATCCATTGTTTCGTAGCTCGATCCCAACGATCTTGTTCGGAGGAAGGTTCGATCTTGTCCAACAGCTTTATTTCTTCAAGTATCAACTATAAACATGTAAACCCCCAAAAGAAGACACATAGATCCTAAAACATTATTATTAACTCGATAAAAGCTTATAAACATGTAAGAAAGCAAGTCATAAACCCCTAAAATGATGATATATCATTATCCCTTAGAACTAGGCAGACTATTGTTAAACAAGATTTAATAAAGTTTCACTAAACTTATCAATTATCTTATATATAATACAAGAAGCCACTCATTCCCGTGTTGATACGTCAACACATAAGAGCTTGCCACATGTATAGTTTTTTTTCTTTCTTTTTCCCGACGAACAAAATAGCTTTTAATTGCTATTTCACTCCTGTAAATCTCATTCCTCTTCTTCCACTATATAATAATGGCGACCATCAATCTTCCTTATAATTAGTTCGTCGTTTTAGGGTTTCTGTTCTATCTGCTTCAAAAGACCAACAACGCCGCCAAGGTTTCTCCCTGAACTTAACAGAACGAGAGGGAGCAAACACAAAATTATCTTATATATAAAACAAGAAGCCACTCATTGCCGTGTTGGCACGTCATCACACGAGAGCTTGCCACATGTATAGTTTTTTTTCTTTCTTTTTCCCGACAAACAAAATAGCTTTTAATTGCTATTTCACTCCTGTAAATCTCATTCCTCTTCTTCCACTATATAATAATGGCGACCATCAATCTTCCTTATAATTAGTTCGTCGTTTTAGGGTTTCTGTTCTATCTGCTTCAAAAGACCAACAACGCCGCCAAGGTTTCTCCCTGAACTTAACAGAACGAGAGGGAGCAAACACAAAATTATCTTATATATAAAACAAGAAGCCACTCATTGCCGTGTTGGCACGTCATCACACGAGAGCTTGCCACATGTATAGTTTTTTTTCTTTCTTTTTCCCGACAAACAAAATAGCTTTTAATTGCTATTTCACTCCTGTAAATCTCATTCCTCTTCTTCCACTATATAATAATGGCGACCATCAATCTTCCTTATAATTAGTTCTTCGTTTTAGGGTTTATGTTCTATCTGCTTCATAAGACCAACAACGCCGCCAAGGTTTCTCCCTGAACTTAATAGAACGAGAGAGAGCAAACACAAAAGTGGAATAAGATGAAGAAAATTAAATATTCGGAGAAGACGGAAATTCCCGATATCGTTACCATCAAGTTTCATGCTAAGACCATCAAAGTCGAAGAAGGACCTCGAGGCAAGCTCGTTCGCGATCTCAAACTCGATTTTCCAGTTGATCACAAACCCTGAAACTGGAAATCGCAAGTTTAAGATATATTCCCTAAGAACCGCTCTTAGCCCGTCGATAACATAATCTCCGAGGTCACCAAGGGTTTCTGATACAAGATGAGTTTCGTGCATGCTCATTTTCCGATCAATGCCTCCATTGGCGGTGATAACAAGTCTATTGAGATCTGTAACGTCCTTGGCGAGAAGAAGGTTTGTTTTTTTGGTCATATGTGCTTTATGTTGATCTCTAAAATGAATTAGACTGTTAGTAGCTCTGATGGTTGGATAATGATTTGCTTTCCTATTTTCTTCAACACGGAACTAATGTGTACATGTAGTTATTGGAACAAAAACATGTGAGGAAGATAGTTATGTAGGATGGTGTAACCATTGTTCGATATGAGAAAGGTAAAAATGAGAGTGTTCTTGATGGTAACGACATCGAACTCGTCTAAAGGTTTGCGCTTTCATCAAATTCAGGGTTTATTTGTTTTCTCTTTGATTTTATTGTTAATAGTCGAATTTTCTCTTTCTCAGATGAGGATCGAAGAGGTGAAGACAATGATTTACTCCAGTTTTGTTAATTATCGATCTAGATGCTAAGAAGGCTACATCAGGATTTGCTTTAGAGAATATAGTTTGAGAGCGCGGAGAAAATCTACCATGATTTTTATGCTTACAGATAATTTCCGTGTCAAATTATGTGAATTAGGTAGGTGTTGGTTCTCTGTTTGAATAT
>OVAU01004034.1:0-10500 GCA_900406315.1 Biscutella laevigata subsp. laevigata | reverse complement strand
GAGTACCATCTACAATCAAAGACCAACTTTATCTTCTTCTCTCATTCCAAATATGCATCTAGATCATTCTTGCCATGGAAAGGAGGTATCTTGATCTTGAAGCCTTCAATGCGTTCTTGCCTTGGCTCACGGTGATAAGACCGTTGAGAAGCTTGACTAGTATGATCAGAGAGATCATCATCTTCTTCGGGGTATCTTTTGATACGCTTGGTTGGGTCTAGGATGTCTTGGAGGTCTCTGATGCTCTCTTCAAACATCTTGGGGTTCAAAGGCGTCTTCAGCCTCATAACGTCTTCTAACTTGATCCCACTCAGGTTGTTGTCTAGGGAATGGACCTGTTGGTTGTCTACAAGGTTGCATTCGTTGAGGATAGAAGTCTTCCTCATCATCTAGTTGGAAGGCGGTGGATCAACTTAAGGTGGCGGTCCTTGCTCTGGAGCAGGCGGTTGTAGCTCCCTTCTAAGCTCATAAAACCTCTCATTCAACAGCATGATGAGGCTAGTTGCAAGATCAAGTGGTGGTGGAGGATTGGCCGAAGGCTCGACCATTTCTTCTTGCGGAGGAGCCGGTGGATTGACTCTCTGAATAGGTCGCGGTGGAGCAGCTCTAATGGGTGAGGCTGATATAGCTCGATTGCCTTGAGAGGCACGTGTGTGCTAAGAGTGAGGCGCCGTGGTTGACACGCTTGAGGAGTGCCTTGGAGAGATTAGGCACGGATCAAAGGTTGGGTACCACAAGAGGCGTCCGTGGCAATTTTGTCTCGTACCCCCTTTCCTTTGTGACTCTTTTGCCCCTATCCTCTCTGCCAAATGTGGCTGTATGTTTTGGTTTTGGCCGTGTTGGATGATTGGAGAGAGAGTGAGGGAAAAAACAAGGACTTGTACGACCGGAGTGGTCCCAAAAGTGCTTTTCGCCGCGATTGAGGAGACGCGCCCAAGAGTGGTCCCAAAAGCAAAAGCGATTTCTCCTTTTGGCAATGGTTTCTCTCACGTGAGACAAACCAATTAATGACAGCAAGTCATCAGTTCAAAATAACACAAATGTCTTTGCCAAAACTTAAGAAATCCGATAAAAAAGTAATCTGATTCGTTTCAAGAAAAGTTGCAAGCTTTTTTGTTTAAACTCGAACCAGAGAACACAAGATAACTTAAACAGGCCAGATCCAAACTTAAACACAAACTAAAAAAAGCAAAACACAAATTCTTTAGGGTTTTTCTTCGGATCTAAGCTAAAACGAGACCTAAACATGCAAAGACTAAAAAACTTTGAACAAAGGTGAAGAACACTCCCTCATTTCGGCGGAGGTGAGTTGGTCAAGGGCTCTGATACCACCTAATACAGGCCCACTTGAAGATCGACCACCTTGACAACTCAAGTCGCCTTTGGCCGGCCGGAAAAGGATGGCCAAGCAAGCGACTTCCGTCAAATCATGTGAGCAATCAATATGGNGCGGAGGTGAGTTGGTCAAGGGCTCTGATACCACCTAATACAGGCCCACTTGAAGATCGACCACCTTGACAACTCAAGTCGCCTTTGGCCGGCCGGAAAAGGATGGCCAAGCAAGCGACTTCCGTCAAATCATGTGAGCAATCAATATGGAACTTGTCAGACTTCTAAAATGAACAAAAATAAGAAATATAGTCAAGAGAGATTCAGGGAAAAGAGAGTTTAGGCTGATGGAGTGAAAATAAGGTTGTCATATACGGCGGTGTACGGCTACGCCGGCCGTACGACGGTCGTACTAAGGAAAACGAATTCAACTCTCACGGTCTAAACGTCTTGGATGAAGCTCAAACTTGGTGTGCTTGGTTTCCAGGGGAAATGAGGAGATGTAGTCGAGAGAGATGTTGGAAAGGAGATGAAACTGTCAGAGAAGTAGTAATGAGGCCTCCGTGTACGGTCGTGGCTACGTCATACGGTCGTACAATGAGAAACTCGAAGAGTTCCTCTGACCTAATCGTCTCCAAATACTCCGACACTTTGCAAGCAAATATATTTATGGAAATGGTGAAGAACAATCGAGATAGATCTTGAAAAGCTCGAGCTTAGGCTGTTGGAACTCAACGAGGTCTTCACATATGGTTGGATGTCGTTTGTCGAATGGTTGTTGCGATAATGACTTGGAAAGAAGAACACTTGTGCCAGAATGAGATAGAGAGAAAGGGACTGGTTTTGGATATTACACACCAAAACCCTAAGGGATATGACACACCCTTAGTTCGAACTTCCAAAATGAGAACAAAATATCTTAAGTTTGAAAATGATGAAAGTTGAGTCTTTTGCCAAACGACTACAACCTTTAAATAGTCTAAGGAAGCAAAATGGCAAAACCCTAAAAGGGTAAAATAGACAAAAGCAAAAGACTAAAGACTAAAGGATAAGACCAAGATGCTCCTTCTTCAACGGCTAGATCATTTTGAAGAGTGTCCTTGGTGCGGCCTTTGGGATGAGGTCTAGTACAATGGACCTCGATGAGTAAACCCAGTGGGACAAACCTCATTGGTAGGAAGAGTACCCCTTAAGACCTCATTGACCGGCTTTAGTTACTCGGAGATAAAATGAGGAAGTGATGCATTATCGGATATTCATCCTTCTCTAAGGGATGACAATGAGTGTCTAGCTCCTCTAGGACCTTCATGATGGTTGTAGACAATCGCTTGGCTTGTGCACGATTGATTGGCCCAGTGGGAACTTCGAGAGTCGTCTCTTCAAGCTCGGACTCTTGCTCCAAGCTATGCATTTGTGTATCAAGAACACACGCCCAAGAGTGGTCCCAAAAGCAAAAGCGTTTCTCCTTTTGGCACATGTTTCTCTCATCTGATACACACCAAACAAGGATAGCAACAAATCAGTCCAAAGAACACAAGTTTTGTCAAAGTTTGAGAAACCCTATCAAAAATCAAATCCGATTCGTTTTCTAGAAGGTTGCAAGCTTTGGTTTAAACTCGAACCAGAGAACCAAGAGATAAGCTAAACATGCCAGATCGTAACTTGAACACAACTTAAACAAGACTAAATGGAAAATCTTAGGGTTTTTTTCTTAATATCTAAGACGAACACGAAGCATAAACATAAAAAGACGAGAACTTTTAAAGAAAGCTGAAGAACACTCCCTGATTTTGGCGGAGGTGAGTTAGTCAAGGGCTCTGATACCATCTAATACACGCCCCCTTGAAGATCGAACGCCTTGACAACTCGATTCGGCTTTGGCCGGCCGGAGAAGGGTGGCCAAGAAACGACTTCCGCCATATCATGTGGGCAAATGAAACGAAACTTCTCAAGCTTTCAAAAGAGAGCAAAATAAAGGAAATAAACGAAAGAGACTCTGAGAAAAGAGAGATTAGGCCGATGGAACGAAAATGGGTCTTCTAGATACGGCCGTGTACGACTTGGCCGACCGTACTAAGAGGAATGGAACCAACTCCCACAGCCTAAACGTCTCGCTTTGAGCTGAAACTTGGTGTGAGAGATTTCTAGGGGAGAAGATGAGATGTAGTCATGAGAGATCCGAGAAAGATGTTGATTAGGTCGGAGGAACAGAGATGGGGCCATGGCGTACGGCCGTGACTACGTCACGCGGCCATACAAGGAGAAACTCGATAAGTTCTCCTGACCTGATCGACTCAAAATGAACTAAATCTTTGCAAGCCTGGATCTTTGAGGGAATGTTGAAGATAAGCCGAGAGAGATCCTTAAACTTCGAGCTTAGGCTGATGGATTGGGTTGAGGTCTTCTCTCACGGCCGGAGGTTGATTTATCGGACGATGGTTGCGATGGCGGATGGAGAAATGAGAACACTTGATCAAGAACGAAGAAAGAGAGATTGAAAGATTTGGTTTTGGATATTACACACCATTAATATGAACTTCCAAAGAGAGAATGAAATCTCATAAGTTTAAAATGATTGAAAGTTAAGTTCTTGCCAAAAACCGGCTACATCCTTTAAATAGTCTAGGAAGCGAAATGACTAAACCCTAAAAGGGTAAAAGAGACAAAGAGCAAAGAACTTAAAGATTAAGGACCAAGACGCGCCTTCTCTCTAACGATAGATCATTTGAAAAGCGTCCTTGGTGCGGCCTTTTGGATGAGGTCTAGTGCAATGGGCCTCGTCAAACCTCCAATGAGTAAACCCAGTGGGACAAACCTCATTGGTAGGAAGAGTACCCCTTAAGACCTTATTGACCGGTTTTAGCTACTTAGAGAGATTATGAGGAAATGATTCATGATCGGATATTCCTCCTTCTCCAAGTGATTGGAATGAGTTTCTAGTTCCTCTAGGACTTCCATAATGGTTGCAGACAACCTCTTGGCTTGTGCACGAGTGACTGGTCTAGTGGGAACTTCGAGAGTCTCCTCTTTAAGCTCGGACTCTTTCTCCAAGCTAGGAATCCGTATATCACATTCCCTCCACGAGAGAAACCAAATTATAATCAACCTTCATGCCTTGTGTGGAACTTTATCTGCATTGGAGTCCCCTTTAGTCCAAAACGATTGAAACCATTGTGTGCCTTGATCATGTTTCACTCTTGCTAATTGAATGTAGGAAAGCATGATAGGTTTAGATAGGTGGATCACCTTTTCTTAGTAATAATAGCGGATGGGGATATTGCTTGAATTATAAGATGAGTCGTTATGCTAAGTTGAAAACGCTCTCATCTACGACTTTTGGTTGCAAAAAGCTCTTGTTTTTCAAACCTCGACCCTAGCTTAGATATTGTTTTACTTGAGCACAAGCAAATGATAAGTTTGGGAGAGTTGATGTGTTGCATTTTTAAGGGTTTTGAACTCGGTTTTCATTCGTCTTTTCATTAGTTAGGAAGCATTTATAGTGCTTTAGGTTGCATTTTGCATGCATATAACTTTTTAGGTGCAGAGTGGGAATTATACAAAGAGTGGGAATTATACAAAGATTAATACTAAGTCTCGAATTTGGAAGAGTCACATCGGTCAGACGGACTGGTGCACTACACAAGAACCTGCAGATGAAATAGGCCGGTCACCCCAAACCGAACCTGACACAGATCCAAATTGACGGGAAACTTACACCGGTGAAGACCCACCGATCCACATCCCAGACATCTAACGGAAGAAGCATACCACGATTTATGTTTTAATAAAGTTTTTCTTTGTAATTTTGGGCTTACTATATAAAGGGAGCCCAATAACTAAAACCCTATGCAGTCTTTATTTTTCTTAAGCACGTTTTTAACCTAGTTTTCTCTCTAGGTTGAGTTTAGTTTTTGAGTTTTTTGTTAAGAGATTTTGGTATTCTTCTATTGCAATTTTGTTTCCCTTTGATTTGTATTTCTTTGATTTGTTTATTGCTTTGATTACCTGTTTTTCTTAGCCTTAATCCCTTCACAAACCATGTTTAGAAACTCCTCAAGTGTTCTAGATATGAGTTGTGAGTAGTTTCATATATGATGTGAATCTGACCAGCTCATATCGGTTTTGTTTAATTTTAATTCGAATTTTCGGTTTGGATTTTGAATTTGAATTTGAATTTGGATTTTGAATTTGAATTTTATATTTTGAATTTGAATTTTTCGAATTTCGAATGTTAATTTTTCAATTTTTGGTTTCCCTGTTTTATCAGGTTTCCTCTTTTCGGAGTTTCCTTTTCCATTCCGGTTTCCGTTTTTAGGAAGTTTCTATTTTTAGAAAGTTTCTATTTATAGAAAGTTTCTATTTTTGGAAATTTTTCTATTCGTTCTCGGTTTTCCGGATTTAGAAAGTTTCCTTTTCGGGAAAGTTTCCTTTTTAGGAAAGTTTTTCGTCGGGTTTCCTTTTTGAGTTCTGATTGCTTGTGTTACTTGCATTGATTGATTATATTCACTAGGACTTTTTACTCTGCAGTTTTGTTGTCCTTTTCAGTTACTATGGAGCTTTCAGCTCAAGCACTTGAAGCGATATCCCAGCGGATCACTGAATCGCAGCAAGCCATGACTCAGAAGTTTACTGAGGCTCACGAGTCACTCACTCAACAGCTAGAGGACAGAGTTGAGGCCCTACAGAGCAGACTAGAGCATATGGGTCTGACCAGTAATGGAGCTCAGCTTACAGATAATGACAGGTCGCATACACCTACTCCTTCAGAGGCTATACGCCGAGCTAAGGGGAAAGGAATAGCCGGTACAACCAAGAGGGTGTCTAAGCGTCAGTCTTCACCCAGAGGAGTTGATAAGATCCGGATAGGAGGAAGAGAGATCGTTTTCAACCGACAAAGGTCTCCTCCAGCTCAACACAGAGAGGAGCCACGAGTTGCCAGGCCTAGGGTACCACGAATGAGGTCTAGAGAGACCATGCTTGCGGGACAGCGAGCTCAAGTGCTTCATTCCTCAGACGAAGAGGAGGAGTTGGGTTATTCAGATCATAGCCGAGGGTCTTTCAGAAGAGGGGGAGGCCGAGATTTTGATCCGGCGTAACAACAGCTCAGTCACATCAAGATCAAATTTCCTGCCTTCCATGGAACTAGTGATCCTGAAGTCTACTTAGATTGGGAGCGGAAGATGGAGTCGAACTTCTTAGTTCAAGACACCTACGACCCCAATAAGGTTAAGATTGTTGTTTCTGAGTTTAATGACTATGCTCTTTTGTGGTGGGAACAGCTAGGTATTGCCAGAGATCGGTGTGGAGCTCGACAAATCATTACCTGGGAGCAGCTCGTCATGCACATGAGGAGGAAATTCGTACCTGCTCACTACCAGAGAGAGGTTTTTGTCAAGCTCAGGAAGCTGGTGCAAGGAACCAAATCAGTCCGAGACTACTACCAAGAGCTCGAAGTGCTCATCATCCGGGCTGATCTCAACGAGGGTAACTATATGATTATGTCACGGTTTCTTGGTGGTCTTAACCGGGACATACAGGATCTGGTGGAGCTACATAGCTTCGAAGATATTCAGGAGATGGTGCATAAGGCCGAGTTGATTGAGTCTCAGCTCAAGAGACCCCATGCACGCCCAAGTTTCACATATGGTGGAACAAGACCGAGGGACTTCAGCACATCTACTTACTCCAAGGAAACCAAGCCAACATCAGTAGTTTTCAAGGAGGATGTGAAGTACGAATTCAAGCCTAAAAGTGGGGATAACCAGCCACGAAGCAGCAACAATCTGAGCAACACTCGCTGCTTCAAATGCCAAGGTATGGGACATTACTCTAAAGATTGTCCTAACAGGAAGTTATTCTTATTACAGGAAGGGGGAGAGATCATCCCTCAGGAGAGTTCAGAAGAAGAGCAAGAATCTGGTCAAGAAGAAGAAGAGGAGGCCGCAGTAGTAGGAGAGATGTTGGTTGCAAGGCGTGCTTTGAGTGTACACAACCAGCTTGAAGAACAATGCCAACGCGAGAACCTCTTCCACACTCGATGCTTCATCAAAGGAAAAGTATGCAGCCTCATCATGGATGGAGGTAGCTGCACCAATGCTGCGAGTGAGCTCATGGTTCAAAAGCTTCAGCTCGAGACCATACCGCATCCGAGACCGTACAAGCTCCAGTGGCTGAACGAGAGTGGTACCTTGACTGTATCTCATCAGGTTAAGCTAGCATTGGCAATTGGTAAGTATGAGTATGAAGTGATGGGCGACGTGCTGCCTATGAGCGCGAGTCATGTGCTGTTGGGTAGGCCTTGGCAATCAGATCGCAAGGTCACTCATGATGACTACACCAACAAGCATTCATTCGATTTTAAAGGGCGCAAGATCACTCTTCTACCATTAACGCACAACGAGATTTATCAAGATCAGCCACGGGTTAAACTTAAAAATGACAAGGAGAAAGGGAGAACAGTAATCAACAACCTATACATCAACCACACTCCAGATCATGATACCATCGACCTCTAGGCATGGACAACATGCCAACCACCACACCTCAACTTCGCTGCCAATCAGGTTAAACAGTCTTCCGTCTTGTTTGCTCCTTTTGATATTGTTCATTGTTCTGCTTCTTATTCCCCACTAGACTTGATCTCTTAGCATGTGAGGGAAAGGTATGTTTTTTATGACAGGAAAGAAGCTAAACAAGAATTAAAGATACCAGAGAGAGTTGATGGGAATATAGAAGAGAAGATGCATAAGTTTCCAGCTAACAGACAGAACAAGCTCGTGCCAAGAGAAGTTGGATCATTCAAAGTCATCAACAACATCAACGACATTGCCCACAGGATCGATTCCCAAGGTAATCATCCAATATCTGATTTGTTCCATGTGTCTAACTTGTTTTCTTTTGATCCAGGTTCAAATTTGAGGACAAATCCTTTTCAAGAAGGAGGGGATTATGTGAATCTGCCCAGCTCAGAAGAAGTTGAACCTGAGCTTGATGGAAGTGGTGCACGTTCCAGAGCTATGGAGCTGGATAAAGAAGCTTGTGCACTTATTAGTCAGGGATGGAGCTATCCAAAGATGATTGAAGACCACACATTGATCACTGAGTAGTATCAAAGTGGTGTACTCTGTACTCTTTCCCTGGTGCAGCCTGGATCACTTCCAGCAGGGTATTAATGAGGCAGATTGCATCACTACGTCGATGGCTCGGTGTGACTTGTGTGGACGAGTTCTGCTAGCTACCCTGTCTAGTAGAGTTGGCGCCTATTAAGGCCCAACATCTCTTTCCTTTCTTTTCTTTTCTTTTCTTTCTTATTTGACTGGTTAATTAGGCTCTAATTGTTTTGGGTATAATTTAGTTATTTTGGCTTTCTTTTTGTATTTTGGGCTTTAAGTCACTTAAGCCAAACTCCTGTCTTTTCTTTTCTCTACTTATGGTCACGTTGACCTAAGGAAATAATAGAAAAACGTTGCTGCAATTTTCGTGAGTCTTAGACTATCCAATGAGAGATCGAATTCTCCTCTTGCCAAGGTTCTAGAACGAATCAATACTCTTCCAATCCTAGAGATTACAAGAGTGGTTTCTTCTTCATCTGTTCCATCATACAATCCATCGATCATATCATCACCTTCAGCCTCTCCATCTCACGCCAGCATCATCATCAGTCCATCATCATCGATCATTCTCACCCTTTCATCCATTCCTCTTCATCTTTGCTTCAGAGTCTCATCTTAGGAATACATCAATATAGCTTATGAATTAGGGTTAGGAGTGAGTCTCTATGATTGATAGAATGGTTTAGGACTGATAAATAAATGTATTCTTCAATTTCATGATCCCAATGCTATAATATGAGTAGCTAACCTTGTCTAGATCTTCAGAAGTCTGCCGCCCAAAAGGTGTTTGACAGAAAGCCTGAATAAGTGAAATTGTTGTTAATCTAGGCTTTTCAAGGGACTGTTTAAGTCTGGTTAATTGTTGTATGGAATTAAGTGCGATGCTTTCTGATTGTGTTTTCTTTCAAGGGATTGTTTAGAATGCATGATGAGGAAAAGATTTCTACCACGAAAGTGGATTAATCTATCTTAGAAATTCTTAGACATAGGACAAGTAAAATTGTGTGAATTGAACCATCTGCTTGCAGTAAAAGAAGTGCCCATTTCGATGCTCTAATCCATGAGTTATCTTTTAAAATCTGAATTTATTTTATCTTTTGCTTTCATTTCTAGGATTATTTAGTGATAGAAATATTCCTATTGCTTCAGCGTAGACTTAGTAAAACCCATCACAAAACTACTGTGTTGTTTCCTGCTGAGTTGGTAAACACTGATCACCCATACTTACTCATACTACATTGATAGGAGTAGATACTCAAATATCCACGCTTATCAACCACCGGTGGTGAACAACAAAAATTTTGAGATAAAGACCAATTTTATCTCAATGGTTCAGCAGAAAAAAGTCCACGGGTTGCCTCTTGAAGATCCTCTTAGCCACTTGTATACTTTTGACTGGTTGTGTGGAACAGTTAAAATGAATGGCGTGAGTGTTAGGTTGTGTGGACAGGTAGGTGATCGTGCTCACAATTAGGAAAAGAAACTACTGAGGGATTTGATCACTTCATGGGAACAATTTAAGAAAGATTTCCTCACTCAGTTCTTCTCTCCTACTAGGACAACTTTGTTGAGAAATGAGATCTCAGGGTTCACTCAGCAAGGAACCAAAACCTTTGGTAAAGTGTGAGATCGCTTAAGTTCTACACTATCAAGTTCTCACATCACATGTTTTCCACCATTGGCTTACTAAGGACATTTTCAGAGGTTTAGCTTTAAAGTTTCAAATGATGCTTACAACTGCAAGCCACAATGACAATACCAATATGGAAAACAGTACTATCAAGGATGAGTCCTACAAAAAGGAAATCTAGTCTTTTAATGACAAGATTGATAGGTTGTAGATGAGGATATGCAAGAAGAGTTCTAAACTGAGGAAGTCCAATACATAGGCAACCAAGGATACATGCCATAATTCAACATTTATCAGGCCTACCTCATTCTATCTTACAGGAGCACCAATGTTAACAACCCCTAGGATTAAGTATATTCCAAACCTCAATACAACAACCAAGTAGGATATTGATGCGGACGGATCTCTCCGCCCAAAATGATCAGAGGT
>OVAU01004033.1:0-10503 GCA_900406315.1 Biscutella laevigata subsp. laevigata | reverse complement strand
TCCTACTATTTCTCCTCGAGCTCTTTCGACTACACGTATGCCTATTCATGTATACTCGGACCTCGAACAATTCCGACTCCCTNCAGACTGCCCAAGTTTTGCAACTCTTAAATACCAATCACAACCGTTCTTCTCTTCACTGCACCTTAGCACGTACAATTTCGGTTCTGATTTTTTCGTTATAACATCAAAACAATTTATACATGCACCTCTCTCAATGAAATCCTTAATATCCTTTTTTGTTCGGAATTCTTGTCCTACTTCCAAACCCAGATCATCTTCTCATCCATTCACCGCATCACGTAGTTCTTCTTTTTCTTCAGCAGCTCTCATCTCGTCATCATATTCATAGAGACCCATCCCGCCTTCAAATCCATCTTCACCACATACGTTGTTCACATCGTCGCTCGCTTCGTTGTACTCATCGTTGTACTCAAAATCACTCTCCTCGTTGCACTCATCCTCACTCGCTACATAGTTCTCATCGTCCTCAACATCCTCTTCTTTATCCCCTTCCTCATGCGNTTATCCCCTTCCTCATCCACATTACTATAATCTTTTATGATCTCCCCATGTCCCTCATTCTCACCATTGTCAACGTTACCTCCACATTGACTAGCCAAGTCTCTGTAGTTCAAACCAACTGAACTTATTTGATGATCTCTTGAAACTTCCTCACCCGAAACAACCTCCACATTCAGAACACTTCTACATAGATCTCTGTCGAAAGATGTTATATATACAGAAACGTCCTCGTCGTCCGATATAGTTATTTTTCTTCTAGGTGACGCGACAACCGAAAAGTAACTCAAACTCAGCTCCGTTGAACTTCCATTTACCCCTGACCTTCTTGCATATCCTATTCACTAGCATCTTATATGGTATCTCCTCTACACATGACGTCTTACACGTTATGCTATACAATTTATTCGGTCTTCCTATCCACTCGCCTTCTAAATACTCTTGGCCATAATCGAATAATATGTTTGTTCGAATATCTCCCTCCAAAAGGAATTCCAAATCAAACTGCCGAAATCTAATGGAAACAGAACTTCTCTGTCGCACCTCTCCATGCGAACAAAAAGCTAATATATTGGTGTTCATACCTGCATTTTTGTCGCACGTCTCCTTTGTACTTTAAGGTACTTTATCCGACCAAGTTCCAGTTGCAGTGGAGAGGAGTTGGGTTTCTGTTGNTTTTTATTGATTTTTTATTGGGAAGGACCCCTATATTTGCTGCGATGGAGATGCTCTAAGGTACTTTATCCGACCAAGTTCCAGTTGCAGTGGAGAGAAGTTGGGTTTCTGCTGCTGCAAAACCAACTTAGGAACTCTGAAACTGAGAAATGAAGATCAACTGGTGGTTGACGAGGTTGTTGGGTGATTAAATGGTGTTTTTAATGTGTTTCATTCTCTTTTGTTCTGTTTTGTTTTGGTTTTGTTTCGTTTGGAGCTCGTTGGTTTCGTTTTGTTTTTTCAGTGGCGAATTAAAATAAATGCTATCCGATTAAATTGGGTGGAATTGGTTTGGGATCCAATTGGTTAGATCTATTTGATTTTAATTTTCATTTAGTCTGGGAAGGCATCAATTTTAATTCAAAATCGATGNGATTTTAATTTTCATTTAGTCTGGGAAGACATCAATTTTAATTCAAAATCGATTGATCAAACCACATTTGTAAGGAAGGAAATTGAGTTTCATTAAGGGCAAAATTATTCTTCCATATCTCATCAAAACGCACCACCACAAAACAGGGCAGATTAGCACAGATAGACTCAGTACAGTGTATCTCAGCTCTTATTCCTTATTNGGATCAAACCACATTTGTAAGGAAGGAAATTGAGTTTCATTAAGAACAAAATTATCCTTCCATATCTCATCAAAACGCATAGGGTGAACCAGCACAAAACAGGGCAGATTAGCACAGGTAGACTCAGCACAGTGTATCTCAGCTCTTATTCCTTTATCNCTCTTATTCCTTATTTTGTATTAAGATAGTTTTCTCAAGTCAACGAAGGTTGACCAGGAATTCTACAAAGTTTAAACTTGAAAACATTCTTACCACTAACTCCTTTCTCTAACCAATACTTATCAACTAAATACAATCCATCATAAACATATCTCTTACCTTTATGATCCCATCTCTCTTCTCCACGTATCACTCTCACTTCCCTCTTCTCTCTCATACTATTCGCTAATGCTAAATTACCTCTCACCATTTTCTGATCTTCATATTTCTTTTCCTTGCCCATCACGTTACCTCCTTCACCTGTGTAAACCACAACATCTGCTTCTAATCTATCATTGTATCCATAACCTTCTGATGAAACGATACTCGTTGCGAGCTTCGTGTTTCCGATTTTCATGTAGTCGATCCCGCACATTGTCTTGAAATGGAGCCCGACGACACGAAGTGCGGTCTTGTATTGGAAAACGTCTCCTACGTTTATTCCAGGTACAGATCCGATTCGTTTCTCTGTGTTCACTTGCTTTCCCATTCTCTCTAACACGGCTTGTGTTTTTAAGTCTATTCTTCTTGTAGAGTCGAGTGAATCGTCGACACCACGTCTTTTATCTCGGTCCAATTGTCTGAAAACTTCATCGAAATGACGTAATACCTCGAGCACTTTCTCCCGAGGAGTAGGACCATGATCACAGTTTCTAATCTCTGGTTCTCCTCTTAGAGATTCATGCTTAGGAGTTGTAACAACATAACCAAGATCAGGGATTTCAAAGTCTGGTTCTCGTCTGATTGATGAAGTTGCTCCAGGATTGAAGGCTGCAACATGAAGATCACTTGTTCTTGGAATCTTTATGCCTTTGTCAGGAAGATTAGAACGAGAAACATTAGATTGATTTCCACAACCAGATGGAAAATCTCGAATAGCGCAGACAATTGGTCGCTTGTTAGAACGATTCATCTTCCTGTAAAAAAAAACAAAAACAACTTTCTTAAGTACTCACTCAGTCACTAATGAGTTTCAGTGAGTACTATATATAAACTACATCTTTAAGCAACAAGAAGAAACTATTGATCGAAATCTGTTACTAGAGAGATCCACTAATTCACTGAATCTGCTAAAGCTCTAAAAGCAGATTCCGGTGATCTCTGATATACAGCAGTCAACACAAAACCCCCTTGAATACAGAGCTAAAATCAGTGGTATAAATGTGGTGACGAGAGAGAGGATCGTCAAGTTTGAGATTCTGAACAATCTGCGTGTGTAAAATTACTGACAGTAAAATACGAACATCGATTTAGTGTAAGTTTTGATGAAATTTTTGCCCCAAAAAAATCTCAAGCAAAAGACAAAATACACCAGATTCAACTCAAAATCAAAGATCCTTTTGAGGAAATCAAGGAAAATTTCGAAATCAGAACTTCGACGAGAAGAAATTTGCGAAATGTAGGAAGAAAAATCAGTAAGCAAGGATCGACAGAAACAAAATTCATGATTGAGAAAAGAAAGAAAAATAACAAACTTTCATGTAATGATATCAGAGGAGCACGACGGAGTGACCGATCTTCGTTTTTCTCCAGCTCCGGCGAAACAAAGAGAAGTTTGGTAACAGTGTTGAAGAGAATTAGTTAAGTGTTGAGAATCAATTAATTATAAAAAAAACTGAGATTCAAGCTCTTGTGAATTATTATGAGAGACTCACAGAACGTCAACGAGAAAAGTAATGAAGGTAATTTAAATACAGATATTGATAAATGCAAAGTAAATAAATAGTAAACCAATAATGCTTTGTTGATAAAAAAAAAAAAAAAAAACTATATATTACCATAAATACATTAAAAATGAAAAAGTTTTAAAATGCTTATGCTATGCATTTATAGAAAAAGGTATCTTTGGAAATCTTCATTTCGTATGCAAATAAGCACTTACTTATCTCAAACCTTTTTTTACATGTAAAACAAAGAAAACTCTACACACAAGTTGATTACTAATTATAGAAAGAACAAGATGACATCAAAAATTACAAAACTCCATTACTTGCTTTGCGTTTGGTATCAAACAGCTATTATATATTTTCATTTCTAGAAAAGTTTCATTATAACAAAACTACATACATAGAATTCATTTCTAGAAAAGTTTCATTATAACAAAACTACATACATAGAATTCATTTCTACATTATGCTATTAGATATTTTATCATCCTATACAAATATATAAAAAGCACAAAAACTACTCCTACGGAAAATATGAAAAAAACAAAACGTTGGTTGAATATTATATAATAAATATTTATTTATTTATTCTAATCTATTCTAAATATGACTTTTATTCCCAAGATATAAAATNACATTATGCTATTAGATATTTTATCATCCTATACAAATATATTTTTTTTTTTCATCTGAATAATTCAATTAAAAACCAAAGTAACACTTACATACAACCAAAAGGCTATAGCCTGCAAAAACAGAAACTGCAGCATAACACTTTAGGACAAAAGAATACAAACACATCCAGACAATTAGAGGAAGGAGCTCTCAGAAGCAAAAAGAGAAGACAGCCACAGAGGACCATTCAAAGCGACATAAGACTGACGACGCCGGATGTTCTTGACACTGCGCGCAATGAGAGATGCTCCTCTATTCGACGAAGACGGTTCCAAAAGGATGTTAGCATTAGAGAAACCTTCCAAACAGTTGGACAGCTCCGACAAAAAATACCCAAACGAGGGCCACGCCTTTGGCCGATCAAGAGCGTCCACCAGATCCGAAGCATATGTGGCAAAGGAGATGTTATCTAGTCGATGGCTCTGCAAACTTTCCATAGCCCACATCAAACTCTTGAATTTAGCATCAATAAGGCTGCTAACCGAAGAGAAAGCTGCTCGACTATGAAGGAGGACCTTCCCTGCGTGATCGCGGAGGACCCAAGCAAAACCTCCCACTAATTCATTCTTGATCCAAAGATAACCTATATTGCATTTTAGTCTCCCTAAAGGTGGAGGTTTCCAAGATAAAACCGGTTGAAGGTGAAGCCGCTGTGGGGTTATGACTTCAGAGAATTCAGGTTGAGAAGACCACCAGCTCTGTTTATCCGAGACTGCCTTCCTGATTGAGTCAAAAGGTGAAAAGGATAACCCCTCAATGAACAGTTTATTTCTGTTTTTCCAAATGATCCACATAACCCAAGGGAACAAAAATTTCCGATCCTTCCAAAGTTGGCGTTTATCTTCAAGGGAGAACAGATAAGCCACATTAGCATATATTGAGGATTGACTAAAACCTCCATCAGGCATCGGAATGTCAGATAAAGCCCAAGAGAGGCGAGCCAGGGTGCAGTCGAACAGGGCATGGTTGATTGATTCACCTGTATTACCGCACACCTGACATCGATTATCAACCTTTATACCTCGCCTGATGAGAGAGTCCATTACCGGAAGTGATCCTGAAAGCGCTCGCCAAATGAAAGACCTGATTTTTTGGGGAGCCGGGATAGACCAAATTCTTGCTTTAAGAGGGTTGGTTGAGGGTTGAGCTGCTGCTTCTGAAATGAGGATAGGGTGGGAGTCTTCAAAAGCAACCTGGTAACCTGTTTTCACCGAAAAGGCTCCTGATTTAGTGAACTTCCAGGAGTAGAAATCAGACCTAGCAATCACTGGGGGCCGAGATAAAATGAGTTCTACATCTCGCGCATGAAACAGATGCCTTAGCTTGTCAATTCGCCAAATTCTTCTTCTGGCATCTATAAGATCAGATACCTTTAAGGTGAGATCCATCAGGAAGTTTTTGAATCTTGGAGGTCGCATACATCCATCCTTAATCCAGGAGTCAGTCCAAATATAAGTATCTCGTCCATTACCAATGTTGAGCTCAAGGCCTTTCATCAATAGTTCTCTGCCAAAGAGGATACTTCGCCAAGCATACGACGGGCGGCTGGATAATTTTGCGTCCAAGAAGGAAGAGGATTGATGATATCTACTTTTGATGAAAAGACTCACTAGGCTGTCGGGGAAATGAAGGAGCCTCCAGGCTTGTTTTGCTAGTAAGGATTGATTGAAGGAGGCAAGATCCTTAAATCCTAAGCCACCTAAATGCTTAGGCAAGCATAATTTTTCCCACTTCTTCCAATGAATCTTTCGCTTGTGTTGAACCGAGTTCCACCAAAATTCTGACATTGCAGCTGTTATCGATGTACAAGTAGATTTTGGTAATTTAAATACCGACATTGCATAAATTGGCATTGACATGGCTACAGCTTTGAGCAGAATTTCCTTTCCACCGAAAGAGATGTTCCTTGAGAACCAAGAAGATAAACGATCCTTCATTTTTTCCGATAAGTAGGCCAGAATTTTAGCTTTGGAACCGCTAAAACATTCGGGGAGACCAAGATAAGTCGAAGCTCCACCTTCGTTAAAGATCTGAAACTGCTGCTGCAGATTTGCTCTTAGATTAACGTGAACCCTGTTGCCGAAAGTCAGTGACGATTTTTCCAGATTAATGGTTTGCCCCGTGGCGTCACCATACTCCTTCAAAACAGCTAGAAGTGCATCGCTCTCATTCAGGTCGGCCTTGCAGATGAAGAGGCTGTCGTCAGCGAAGAGGAGATGGTTGATTGAGGGACCTTCTTCCTTGAACCGAATGCCGGAAATCAACCCACTGGACTCCGATCTGTTTAGGAGGTGAGAAAGGCCCTCCGTGCAAAGAACAAAAAGGAAAGGAGATAATGGGTCTCCTTGACGGAGACCACGCTCTGGCACCACCATACCAAAGGCCTGACCATTCATTAAAACCGAGTATTTGACTGTTGAAACACACGACATTATCCAGTGCACCCATACAGTGTGAAACCCCATTGCCAATAGAAGACCCCTCAGATAGCTCCACTCAACTCTATCGAAAGCTTTCGACATGTCAGACTTGAGAACCATAAAGGACTTGGACGTTGAACCATGAGTCCTTAAGGCGTGAACAATTTCATGCGCAATCAAAATATTATCGGAGATGAGACGGTCAGAAACAAACGCCGACTGCGAAGAGGAGATTAAACCCGGGAGCAAAGGCTTTAACCTTGAGACCAATACCTTTGAAATTACTTTATACAGAACCGAACAAAGGCTGATTGGCCTTAAGTCTTGCATTCGATTAGAGTTGATCTTCTTTGGAATCAAGGATAAGTGAGTAAAGTTCCAATCAGGCTGCAAAGTACCAGTTTGGAAGAAATCTTTTACCTCCTGGATGACTCTTGCCTTCAAAACATCCCAGTATTTCTGAAAAAAGAAGCCAGACATCCCGTCAGGACCCGGGGCACTAGCAGCTTTAACCGAGAAGACTGCTTCCTCTATTTCCAAATCAGTGATTGGCTCAGTCAATTTCACATTCTGCTCCGAGGAAATTCTCGGGGTGAAGTCATGGAAAATACCCTGAAAGTCAGTCGGGTTAGAGGACGTGAAGAGATCTTGGAAGTACTCACATGCTACCTCTGCTTTAGAGGCTTCCTCAAGCTGTTCAATTCCCCGCTTATCTACCAGCCGCTCAATGTGATTAGCGGAGCGAGAGGCTCGAACAGAGGCATGGAAATAAGTGGTGTTACGATCCCCATCTTTGAGCCATTTTTCTCTTGATTTTTGACTCCAAAAAGTCTCTTCCTCACGATAAGCCTGTTGAATCTCTTGACGAAGGAAATACAACTTGCAAGTGGAGGGGAAGGAGGAGGAGTGTTCTTCTTCCAGCTGTCTTTGCAAAGTTAACAGTCGAGATTTTGAGTTGATGTTGTTTGCTTTCTTCCAACTGCTCAAAGATTTACGACAGACCATAAGGCTATCTGAGATGGAATTGGCAGAAGGATTGGTCCAAGCTTCAACAATCGTCTCACGAACCAAAGGTTTATTGAATAGGCGCTTGTCAAATCGAAACTGCCCTCGGTAAGATGCTCTAGAGTCATAAAGCGATATTAGAATTGGCCTGTGATCGGATCCCCTTTTTTCCAAGAAGGATTGATTGGAGTTAGGGAATTTATCGAACCAAGCAGGGTTTCCAAAACATCTATCCAGCTTGCACTGCACCCATGACTCATTCCTTCGCCCACCCCAAGAGAAAGAGTTTCCAAAGCTTTTCAGTTCTGTGAGTTTACAGGCATGAACCATATCAACGAAAGGTCTGAAAGAAGCTTCAGATCGTTGCAGACCACCCACTGTTTCTCCATTATGTAAGATGTCATTGAAGTCGCCTATCACTATCCAATTCTCATTCCTTTGGACCCCAATTCTAGAAAGACGCTCCCATAACTGAGGCCTTAAGTTGCGAATAGGATTCCCATATATACAAGACAAGAAGAAAGAAGAAGCTCCAATATGAACAAAACAGTCAATAAGGTTCTTATCAGCTGACAAAATATCCAACTTAACATTACGCTTCCAGAATAAGGCTAACCCGCCGCTTTTACCCAAAGGATCCACGGTATATACATAGCCATAACCGAGCCACTCCTGAATATCTACCAAAACGTTCCTACAGTTTTTAGTTTCCATAATAAACAAGACATCCGGGAAATGAGTTTGACGCATCTCCTTTAGTCGATGAATTGTCAAGTCGCTTGCACGGCCAACGCCTTGACAATTCCAGCTGAGCAGACTCATGATGAGGGAGGTGTTCCCGTCCCTGGAAACACCTCAAGGTTTCTACCTTGCTTGAGCTTCTTCACAATCGGGTTAGTCTGCTTTTTCTGAATTGCAGATGAACCCTTGACTGAAAGTGAATTAACTTTCCCATGGTTTGGAGTATTTGTTGATCCTTGTCCCGTGACCTTTCCTTTTACACGCTTGGATTTTGGAGGTCTTTTCCTCTTCGAAGATACTTGGTCTGATAGAGAACCTCCGGTAGAGCTTATAGCAGAGATGCTATTACTCCAATCCGTAGAGAGTTCCTGTCTATCAAGAGAACGCGTTGTTGCCGAAGGTCCCCCTACAATTCTTCCAGAGGATAGTTGTCTACCTCTCTGAATAGGATCGGATTCAGCTCGAGCACAAAAGTCAGGAGGCTTGCGGAAGACACAAAAATCCTCCACTGGAGGAGTAGAGTCATAAGAGAAGACTAAACTCTTCCCTTTAGCGAGGTCAGTGGTGATAATAGGTGGAGATTCCAGACGCAGAGCAATTTTCTTAGAATTCGGGTCCAACTCAGATTCAGCAATGGACTTTTTCACCTTTTCTTCCCTAAGCTTGAGATCGTCTGGATTTGCCGTGATGAGGTATCTTCTCATCTCCTCTAAAACTTCCTTAGCAATCCTTGGTCTTCCATCCAGAGGGTCAATACCTACTTGTGAATCAGTCAGGACACCAAACAGGGGGTCTCCTTGCTGTAGCACCGGTTGGGCAGGCAGAGGACAAAAACCCGAGGAGGAACCAGCAGTGGTCGAAGGTGTCCTTACTTCTTTGAGGGGACATCTCGACTTGTCGTGAGATAGTCGTTGGCAGAGAAAGCAACGTTTCTGGACCTTTTCATAGTGGTAGAAGACCTCAACTGAACCGCCTTCAGGAAGATTAATAATCTTTGATTTCCGTAAAGGCCTTGAGACATCTATTTTTATCAGAACCCTGACGAAATTTTGAAACTGCGGTTTGAGTTCATCAAGAGCCACCGTTTTGACATGCCCAACACGTTCCCCAAAAGAAGCAATAGCTTCAGCGTTGTAGTGATTAATAGGGATATTCTTGATTTGAACCCAGATGTCGACGAACTGAAGATAGTCTTCCGGAGGCGTTGGAACCCATCTTTCTATAACAAGACCCCACTCATTGAAAGTCTGAAAACCTCTGTCGAGAACATCCTGAAGATCATGTTCATTATTAAAAATGAACTGAAATTTTTCGTCGGAGAGAGCAATGCCTCTGACTTTGTCGACTTTTTGCCATTTCCTTGGGAGATTACGAAGGAGCTGAGGAACTTTCTGAGTGTCCGGGTTGAGAATCCGGCCGACTAAACTGAATTTGTTTCTTTCGTTTGAGAAGAAGCGAGGGAGATTTGGAAGATCGAAAGGCTCATCTTCCTCTTCGAGTGACATGGCCATGAGAGCTCTATCCATTGCGATAGACATGGTGAAACTGCTTCAGAGCCTGCGAGAGTTGAGGGAGCAAGATCTTCAAAGAGCTATGAAGGAACACTGTTGAAGGATGAGAACAATTAACAGCCACTGAAAGAAGGGTGAATAGAAGATGGAGAAACGATAGCCAAGCGAAAGAGATGGGGAAAGTAAAGTGAAGCCTCTAATCGAATAAGAGGAGCCTAAGCCCAAATAAGGGAATCTCTTTGATTTCAAAACAATTTTGGATGATTTCAACTCTTCGGTCCCAAGTGTCGATTTTGACTATATATATATATATATATATATATATACAAATATATAAAAAGCACAAAAACTACTCCTACGGAAAAGATGAAAAAAAACAAAACGTTGGTTGAATATTATATAATAAATATTTATTTATTCTAATATATTCTAAATATTGATTTCACTTGAGAGAGTATGACAGATATTTCAGTTT
>OVAU01004032.1:0-10503 GCA_900406315.1 Biscutella laevigata subsp. laevigata | reverse complement strand
TCAAAAGTTGACAAATGTCAAGCTCTCGTGCAAAAAACCTTGCTTTATAGTATAGATATATTTAAGGTTTTATTATTTTCTAATTTTTTTTAAAACATATTATTTTCTAAATTACAGTATACATTACATATATTCCAGTCGAATGAGATTTTTTTTTTGTTTGTAGAGGAAAAACAAAAGAAGTTATAGGAATGGAGCACCATATTTCATGTTTATATTTATTTGCATTTGTGATATATATATATATATATATATATATTTCTCATAATACATATAATCTGCGAGGTTTGATATATCAGATAATAACATAATAACTGCACTAATACAAATCATTAGACTAAAACTCATAATTTTTACATTTTTGATACTAAATTATATACTATATATTAATAAATTTGTTATTGATATACTTTAATTTTTTTTTATCAATAGTAGTTTATTATCTATAGACTGTAGTCTATGGGGTTCAAACTTTGATGGTTCCAAGGGAGTATTAGAATTTGCCATAACTAATCTAAGAAAGATTTTGTTCCATAAAATTAATCAAATCAGATAATATCGTACGTAACTACTAGTAAATATAAAAAGCTTGTGATTTTAGATTTTTTTATATATTTTTTTAAAAAGACCAAAGAGTTTCATGTCTTTTTAGACATAATAACAGTTGAATGAACAACTCTTTTTAGAGGGATCGAATTTAAAACCCCGTTTTATTGAAAATATGTTTGTCGGTTGAGCCAACTGATATGAGTATTGTTGTTTATTTTACATTTATTCAACTGTTTAAGACAGCATAATATCTTACAATTTTAACTCTAATTTCAAAATATAGATTTTAAGTTAATATTTAAAATATACTTCAAGTAGAGTCCATTGATTCTTAGCTAAACTGATCCAAAAGAGCCATAGCTAAATGCAAAACTCAAGGTGATATTCTGTGTTATCATCCATTATTGATCTCTTTTTGTTTGTTTAAAACCATTGGTAAGACTCAACACTCTCCGATTTCTATAGTATTGTTTTCATGACTTATTCAACTGATCAAATGTAAAGATTACATTATAACTTCGAGAAGGGATTTGATTAGTTTGATATATAAACATAAATAGAAAGCAAAGAACAGCAAAAAGACAAAAACATGTACACATATATACTCATATATTTATACATTTGATTCTTGATTTAGATATACACACAGTAATACAAATCAATGTGGTTTTTTGGTGAATCCGTGAATGAATGAATGAATGAATGATACAAAATCATGTGGAAAAGTTAAATATAATAATAACAATAGTATAAAAAGAAGAGGGGACCATAAAAGATAGATATATTATCAAATGATCTCTTCTCAGACTGAGAAGATGGGCCTCAATCTCTCTTCCTCCCTAATTATTTGTTCCTGAAACCTTCTGTTTCTTGACAAATCTCCTACTCAAACATTTCAATATTTATAGGGTAAACAAAAATTAGGATCGTCGCTAAAAACTATACCAACTAAAATTTAGAACACGTAGTTTAGTGGTTTTTATTGATTCGACAGTTCACAAATTATGAATTATCGTTGACTAATTAAGAAAAAGCTATACCAATTAGTTACATAAGGAAATAATCGTCATGTAAACTTTGTAGAATAGATAAAAAAAACATACGAGTATTGTAGAGAAGTGTTAAACTACAATACCTCAATGAAAAAAGAATAGCAATTATTGAGAGAGAGAGAGAGAGTAGGGACCAAGTGAGAAAGAGTTTTATAGGCTAATGGACTTTTAAGAAATGGTAATTATTGAGAGATGAAAGTGAGAAATGAATGAGACAATTAAAAGTGTAATTAATTGATTAAAAACTAGACTAGCTAAAGGTTTAGTAGATTAGGGCCTTCTCTTCATCCTCCCCATTCACCTCTGTTCTGATTTTTTTTCACATTTTTCTTCATTTCTCAAGATTTTTGGAATTCATTTGTGGTAATCTTTTAATTTTTATTTAAATTGAAAATCTAAATGTAGCATTCTTGCCACCTACATTTCTTCCCACGCTATTTTTACTTTAATAAATTTAACTTCACAGCTAATTATTTTTTTTAAGAAATATTCTAAAATAGCACCCAAAAATGTTCATAAAACTACCTTAATGTTAAAAAGGCTTCATAATGTATATATATATATATTATATTAAATACACAAACATAAACCTAAACCCAAACACAAACCCAATTACTATCATCCTATTAATGCCAAAAAAAATTCTCCTAACTATTAAATTAGTTTTGAATCTTTAGATGACAAAAAAAACTATCAAACATAGTTTACCAAAATGTTTATTTCAAAAGCCCATATTAATGAGCCCAGATTTATTATCTATTCTTATTGATATATTGAAATATGTTTTAATGTATAGTTATAAAGAGCCCTTTAGACATTTTGGCTGGGCTTTGAAGCTCATATCGTCTATCGCAATAATCATTAGGAAATTTCTGGATTATTTAAAAAATACAAAAGTGTAAAAATAGGAGGTAAGGTTCCACCGAGACTTGAACTCGGGTTACTGGATTCAGAGTCCAATGTCCTAACCACTAGACCATGGAACCATTTTGCGCATTGCGTCCATTATAAGTTATTAATATCTACATTAAGATGAAAAAGATGCTTACCACTTTCGAATAAGAAGGTATCAAACAGAATTGAACCAAAAAATTTCATAACTACATGACAGATAATACTTATATCCAAAGAATACTAAAAATCTAATGGGTGTCCGAGTAATTCAAAATATTTATAAATAAAATATTTTTATCATAATAATCAAAACTATACCTATAAATCAAAATTAATTTGTTATGTTTACAATCGAATAATAAAGATATAAAACATATTCTTTGAAAATTTTAGTTATATTTATTAAAATTAAACAAAATTTTGTATTTTGGATCCATATTTCATTCATAGCGAACTAATTTTTTTTCTTAATTTTACTCCATTTGTTTAATTTGGACTCGAATTAGAATCAAACATATTTTGATTTTTATACGAGTCTTATATCTCCTACCCAAACCGGCTTGAACCTAATACTATCTAAAACGAATCCAAGTTAAAAAAATAAAATTACTAGAGTAAATTCCTCTAAATACAACCCGAAAACTCAAACCAAACACCCATAATTAAAATGCAGGATAAATAAAAGTAAATCATTTAGAAATGTTGATTTTCTTAAAATATAAAGAGGCTCCATAATTAAAAGCAAAGTAGTTGACAAAATAAATAAAATTAAAAGCAAAGTAAAAGTAAACCCTTTCACACACGAGATTCATTTGCTGTCTTTATATGCTTTGGATTGGACACAGAGGCTAATAACAAGTTTAATAATTCAATGGAGCAAAAAGTCGTGAATACCCTCGTCTTCTTCTCCGTCGCTCTTGTATTCTTCTCCTCCTCCGCTTCTTCTTCGGAGTACCAAACACTCGTCGTATCCACTCTCCCTTCCTCACCAATCCTCTCATGGCCCGATTCCGAATCAGAATCACTTGTCAGTGAATCCACTACTTCACTCTCCGTCCATCTATCACATGTCGATGCTCTCTCTTCCTCCTCCGACGCATCTCCGTCAGAGCTTTTCAACCTCCGTCTTCAACGAGATTCTCTTCGCTTCAAATCTATCATCAGCCTCACCGGACGAAATGTCACGAGAAGAACTCCACGCGCCGCCGGCGGATTTAGCGGCGCTGTTATCTCTGGTCTCTCGCAAGGAAGCGGAGAGTATTTCATGCGACTAGGCGTGGGAACTCCGGCGACTAACGTTTACATGGTGCTCGACACAGGAAGCGACGTCGTTTGGCTCCAATGCGCTCCTTGCAAAGTCTGTTACAATCAATCTGATCCGATTTTCAACCCGGTTAAATCAAAATCTTACGCCACCGTCCCTTGTGGATCTCGACTTTGCCGGAGATTGGATGACTCGTCAGAATGTGTCAGTCACCGAAGCAAGACTTGCCTCTACCAAGTATCTTACGGTGACGGATCGTTCACTGGAGGAGATTTCTCCACCGAAACGCTGACGTTTCGTGGAGCACGTGTGAATCGTGTGGCATTAGGATGTGGTCACGATAACGAAGGTTTGTTCGTTGGTGCGGCTGGGCTGTTAGGCTTGGGCCGTGGAGGGTTATCATTTCCGTCGCAAACGAAATATCGTTATAACGGCAAATTTTCTTACTGTTTAGTTGACCGGACTTCCTCCGGTTCATCCTCTAAACCGCCGTCTACAATCGTCTTCGGAAAGGACGCCGTTCCAAAAACTTCCGTTTTCACGCCGTTACTAACGAACCCAAAACTCGACACGTTTTATTACTTACAACTTCTTGGAATCAGCGTTGGAGGAACGCTAGTTCGCGGCGTTTCGGAAACGCAATTCAAGCTAGACGCTGCTGGAAACGGTGGGGTTATTATCGATTCCGGTACTTCAGTTACTCGACTGACACAATCTGCTTACGTGGCGCTTAGAGATGCATTTCGTCTTGGAGCAAAGAAGCTGAAACGTGCTCCGTCGTATGCTTTGTTCGACACGTGTTTTGATCTTTCCGGTATGACAACGGTGAAGGTTCCAACGGTGGTGTTTCATTTTGGTGGGGGAGAGGTTTCTCTTCCGGCGAGTAATTATCTGATCCCGGTGAATACTGAAGGACGGTTCTGTTTTGCATTCGCCGGAACAATGGGGAGTTTGTCGATAATTGGGAACATACAACAACAAGGTTTTCGGGTCGCGTATGACTTAGTCGGATCACGGGTCGGGTTTTTGCCTCGGGCTTGTTAGATTTTGAGTTTGAATCGACTGATTTATTTCCAAACTGATTATTCTCTGAGAGTAATATTAAAAAAAAAAGGAAAGAAAGAGAGAAGCCTTTCATTATTGTCATCATCATACTCATTGCTTATATGTTAATTAAGATCTCGAGATGTAAACCGGGCTAGTTTAATATTCGGATTAGAAAGTGTAAGCTCGAGTCGAAGATAACCGAAATCCTAAATGTATTGTTTTTTTTTCATTATTGGGTGATATACATATAGATAGTAACGAGCAAATCGATAGTTTGCAATGTTAATAAAATATCTATGTATATGTAAATCGTAAAGGACACGTGGTATCTCAATGATAAGGTGAATTAATGTATGTTATTGGTTTCTCTTGATGTCCATGTGAGTAAGAGAATATGTACAAGTGGAACCAAAAAAATGGTGGTGAGTTACGACTTACGTGAGTAAACAAATGAAAAGTAATAAGAAAGTGGATACAGAGACAAAGTGCGGAAATGGGAACCCACATGGTTAGAATAATACAGCCACCGAACAAGCCACCACTTCCCTTTCCCGCTCTTTCCTCCGCAATTATCTGTTAAATGATTTTTTTAAATAGACGACAACTTTTCATTAACACCAGGACAATTTGGATTTCCGATCTTATTCCTGAACAAATGTCTTTGTCCGACATTAGAAAAATGACTCCATGTTCACGAATCCATGACCATGCACGTGACATATACGGACAAGAACATGAACATTGAACACGATAAGCCTTCGATATCTCCACTTGTTTCATGAAAAAAATTAAAATCTCCACTTGTTTATCTAATAGTTATAAGAAAAAATCCAGTGGGCTTAAAACAGGCCCATTAACAAAACGACTAATTTGAGAGCATATTCAGTTCGTATTTCCTCGACCCGTTACCATACAGCAATCCCCAGTGCTTCTCTACGGCGTCTCCAGTTTTCTCATCTTCATCGAACAGAGCAAATATGTACACACGCATCTTCTTCCACCTTCTTCTCAGATGTTCTATCAACCGTTGATTGAATACCCTACCGTTCTCCATATTAGCCGCTACTTCTCCGGGATCTCCACTCGTCGGCCATCCGATCTCCGAAACAACCACCGGAATTTCAGGTGATCCAAGGGATTTCACGGCGGAGTTTACAGAATCTAACATTATATCGAACAAGTTGGTGTATTCGACTCCACTGTATGGATCGGTGTATTTCCGGCGTTTGGGACTGTTCGTCGCCGGAAACAGAGCGAAATCCAGTGGAATCGAAGGGAATGACTGCTTATAGGCGAGGTATGGGTAGACATTCACCATGAGAGGAGAATTTGTTCGTTGTAGAAACATTAGTAATGGTTTCAAGACAGATTCAGCTATTGATTTATGGAAAATCGCAGTCGATGGAGGGAATCTTCTAGAAAGAATCGCGAGGGAATGTGTAGTGGATACTTTGATTTTCTTGTGTAATCGGTATCGCCTGATTGCTCGGTGAACATTCACAATGGCTGAGACTAAGTGTCCGGAGAATTGCGGAAGTAAGGAGACTTCGTTACCGACGGCGATCGATGTGATGATTGTGTTCTTGTGGTAAGGTAAGATGAAATTTCTGATGATTGATTCAGCTTCGGAGGAATTGGAGGCTAATGCTGGAATCTTGTCGTTGGGGATACAGAGGGAGAGAGAGATTCCAGTGTTTGCGAAGGATTTGGTGATTCTTGGATCCATGTCGAAGGTTTTGACATGTTTGATTGAGAGGGATTTGACGAGTGATGGTATAGCTTCCGGTGGAGGAAGGTTGGAGCCGTAACGACCATAGTTGATCCCTATCTCTGCACCTGAAGGAAATCGAGAGAAAACGTATTGAGATTTGAGACTCCTTACAAGAATCCACAACAGAATCTAAAGATTACCTCCAAGATTCGATCCGTATCTTCCATAGTTGACTCCGATCTCTGGACCTGGAGAAGAAGCAAGAAAGTGAAGGAAAATGACGAGCAAGAAACGCAATTAAACACGATGATCAATATACAATCGCCATAATTTACCTCCAAACGATGGAGTAGGGGAGAAAGAAGCCATTGGTATGGAGAAGATCAAGATAAGCCAGAAAGTGCAATGCGTCGTCGTCATCATCATCATCTTTCTCTCTCTGTTTTTTCGTTTTCTCGACTGAGTTTAGTGATTTTGGTGGGAAATCTTCAGAACTATTTAACCGGATCATTAACGTAATTACTAATTACAAAAACACCATCCAGTATAAGGAGTTTAATAAAGATGGGCAAATTCGTCATTTCATCAATAGGGTAGAACCGACGAGGCCCAGTACTAACATATTCAACCCACAAACCGGCAATTAGGGGCAAATGAGTAATTCCGGCAAACCAAGTGAACCGACTTACCCCAGTAGAAACATATTAAACCAACCGGAGACTAGGGGTAAATGTGTCATTTAATAAACCAAGTAAAACAGTTGAAAAGTCATCGATCGGGAGATTTTCTCTTCGAACCTCTTCGATAACTTGGAGCAATCTGAATTTCCGATTGTCGGCGATGGAAGGGAGAGACGACGGAGATGGGAAAGTCATGGGTTTAATAGAGAAAGCGACGAGTTCAACGGCGCAAGAGGTTGATCCGAGGCTGCTCAAAGCGATCAAATTAACTCTCCGGTACTCTGATTCCGAGGTCCGAATCGGTGCACAAACCCTGATTCAGCTCATGAAAACTAACCACTCTCAGGTTAATCTTCATATTTCGCAAGTTCATCGAGATTCAATTTTTGATGGTTATTCTTTATTCTGCCTCTTTGAATCCTTTATGCATCCTTGCATGTTTGATTTTAACCAAAACTCCAATATGGGATCTATATTTCCATATTCATCGTATATTTGGGCAATAGAATGTAACTCGGGGATCATCATCTTTGCCAGGTTCGATATCTGACGCTTCTCATAATCGACGAGCTTTTCATGAGATCGAAGCTCTTTAGAACTCTAATAATTGAGAAACTTGAGCAGCTGCTGAGTTTAAGTGTTGGCTTTAGAAGCAATCTTCCTCTTCCTGCACCACCGGCTACTGCTGCCATTTTGCGTACAAAGGCTATTGAGTTTTTGGAGAAGTGGAATTTGTCTTTTGGGTTACATTACAAGGAGCTTAGACTGGGGTTTGATTACCTTAAGAATACCCTCAAGCTCAAGTTCCCTGATTTGCAGGCAAATGCTGCACGGATTCAACGAGAGAGACAGGAGAGGGAAATGAGGACAAAAGAGATTTTACTTAAAAAGTTCGATTCCTTGAGGGATAATTTTGGAGTCTTAAAGGACGAGATTGACGAAACAATAAAGGAAATCAATGAGTGTCTGGAAATTGTTCACTCGACAGGGGATGATAGTTTTCCACTTGCGATGTTAGACGAGGAAGATTTTCATGAGTTTCGTTCCTCTCATCTGAGGCAAATTCGTCTTGATTCACTGAAAGAATCAGACAAGGTTGAAGAAAATAGTGAAAACAGAGTTGTATTTGATGTATTGAGGGAACAATGCAAACTTCTAGTGACAAAACATCTAATCTCAGTTGAAGAAGGAATCTCTCTTCTCATCAGGGTTGAAGCAATTGACAACAGAACGAGAGACGCCATGTTGAAAGATTTGATCGATATTAGGAATAACATATTGGGAACTAAAAAGAAATGTGAAGAATCTGGTTTTACAATTTCAAAACTAACTAGTACTTGCGAGAAAGAAGAAACAAAAGAGGAAGAAGAAGATATCTGGGAGGATGATGATTGCAAGGTTGGAACTGATTCAGTCAAAGACGTTGCACCTGTGACAAGAAGTCAGCACAAGAAAGATTCATCCTTCCCATCATCAAGTGAAGCAAATAGGTCTACATCAGTATCTAGGTCCAATGGAGCGTCGAATACAGATTTCAGCAGAGAAATTGGGTCTCAACCACCGAAGTTGGAGCATCAAACAAAGCAAATAGGTGGAAGCTCTCTTAGAGATAAGCTAATTTCTGAAGCACCCGTGATTAATTGGGGATCACAGTTGAGTAATTGGGACTCAACCACGGAAGTTCGAGCTAACCACCGAGGATTAGAGCTCGAAAGCCACTGGGGCAGGGTGGATGAAGATGCTGTAATTCCAGCAGAGAAAATAGCAGAATTGAATCTTCAGGCAACTGTTTATAGAGAAGAGAGAACAGAGACACTTCCATGTCATGCTCCTCTGAAGAAAGGTGGTCTTTGCCAGAGAAGAGATCTACAAGTCTGCCCGTTTCACGGGCCCATTGTACCTCGAGATGATGAAGGAAACCTCATAATCCAGGAATCTCCAATAGATGAGACTGACAACAAAATTTTTTCAACGACAAAGACAGAACCGGATGTGTCTGTGGATGAAACAACTTCAGATTCTGATCCTAATCAGTTATCTAGGCAAATAGCGAAACAAGCTCTGAAGAATATCCGAGAGAAAGACAAAGAAGAGACAAGGAAAAAGGCAAAGCTTGTTAAAGCTCAGGTTAAAGAACACAACTTTTCAGTTATGCGTGATGTTGGTTTAGCTTCAACTTCTAGATCAGCCGTTATTGATGAAGAGTTTGATAGAGTTTTCGCTGCAAGAAGAAACAAGAAACAAACCTTTTCAGTGACTCAGCGTAACAAAACAACGGCTAAAGATAGAATATCCGAGAGACTGCTTAGAAACAAAGTGAAAGGTACTAAACCGGCTCCGGGAGATGATGAGAAGTACCGGGAATCATCGGCTAATCAGTGGTAACAAAAAGAAACTAAAATCTTTCTATGTTAGTCGTTTTCTGATCCTGAAATGTCTTAAATTTGATTCATTGATGCAAATAGAAGTGTAATAAAGGTAATGACTTCTTGATGAAGAATCAGATTCTGTAGCAATTCTTTTGAGAGAAAAACTAGCCCTGTGAATTCCAGTTAAATTTGTAGTTCGGTTAATTTAGTTTACAATAATTTCACTGAAATTCACGGAAATAGAAAATGGTTTAATTATCTGTTACCTCAAATTCTATTGAAATTAAACGAATTTTTGGTTTGACTGTATAAATCGGATTGGTTTGGGTAATTAATTTCGATCCATTGAGTTTCAAATATTTTTGTAATTTTAGTTTAATGTTGATTTAATTTTGATTTTTAAGAAAACAAAAATTTGGTTAATCAATTGGTTATGTAAACTGTATCGATAAACATAATTCTTGTTTTCAAATCTTGTTTTCCATTAATTATTGATTGATCGAAATTAATTTGAAAACCGAAAATTCTAATGTGATTCTGTTAGAAATCGCATGGATCGAAATTAAATCAAAATATTTATCTAACTTTAACCAAAAAAAAATGTTTTGTTAGTTTTAAACACTAACATTGTTAATTTGTTATCAAGTCGGAAGCCGGCTTCGAGTTGCGTTTGAGCACATCTTCGTTTAGTTATTCCGTTTATTCCTTATACTANTTTATTTTATGGATCATGATTTTACCCGTTGTTAACTTGTGTGACCATTGTATTGAAGATCAAATTTTAAATGATTTTTAGAATAAAAATGTTTAAAACATAAATCCAATATTAATATAATTTGGTTTACTGTTATATTTAGATTTATATGTGTAAATAAATCTAGTATTAAAACTTATACTTAAATTACTTAAATTAATATATATATATATATATATATAT
>OVAU01004031.1:0-10504 GCA_900406315.1 Biscutella laevigata subsp. laevigata | reverse complement strand
TCTTAGTAAATAAGATAGGGGGTAAAATCTCTTTATCAAATAGTGCATTGATCAAGCAGCCTGACACCTCATGGGTTCGACCCGCGGCAACTCCCTTTATATGGAGTTTGTAAGGGGAATGGATCCCCCTTGTGGCCCAAAGTGAAAAAAAAGATTATATAAATTAGTTATTCTTAAATTTTGAATGACAATAATGATGTTTTATTCAATAAATATAATCATATATTTGGTTTGAAACCAAAAAGTGACTATTTTAGAACATTAAACCCATATTCGTCAGATTTTTCGACGAATTTTCGAAGGAGAAAAATTATTAATTTCGAAATATAATAACTAAATATTTAAAAGATAAATATTTCGTCTGAAATTCGTGATAAATTCCTGATAAGTTATTTAAAATAAGTTAAATTAATACAAAAACACTAATATAAAAAAATAAGTAAATGAAAATTATTCCGACATAATTTTCAGAAAAATCTAAAAAATAAAATTCCTTGAAAATTTTATGATGGTTTTTCTACAGTTTTTGTTCTGTCAAATATTTTCGATGGATTTCTGACTAAATAGTAATATCGTCGAAGCTATCAGGAATATGTAATATGTCGATATATTCGTCGAAAATCGTATTTTTTTCTGGTAGTACGCAAGTCAAAAGTCAATACATCGAAAGTTTGCTACTATGGCCCCATTCGTTTCTGCATCTGCATCTAACATCTAGATGCTGCATCTGCATCAAATATCTGGATGTTGCATCTGGATGCCGCATTCATATTTTGTTCGTTTTTATATCTGCATCTAGCATTTAGATGTTATAAATTCAATTTTTCATTAATCACGAAAAAGTGATTCCACGTTTTCAGAAAAAAATTGATTCTATGTTTTCAGGAAAACATAATTCTACGGTTTTCCAAAAAGTCATTTTTCTAGAAAACCACGATTTGATGATTTTCCCGAAAAACCATGATATCATGATTTTGCCGAAAAACCACGATATCATGATTCCGCATTTATTTCTCAAAAAACGAAGACTCCATGTTTTTGCATGAAAACGGGAATTTCGTATTTTTCTGTAAACCCGTGGTTTTGCATTTTTTCTGAAAATATGTGATTTATTGTACTCCCTTAAAAATTGAGATTCCGCAATTTTCCCAGAAAGCCTCGATTCCATGTTTTTCCCAAAAAGTCGTGGTTCCGTTTTTTTTTCCAAAAAGTAGCGATCCCGCGTTTTTCTCGAAAAGCCGTGATTCCACGTTTTTTCCGAAAAGCCGAGATCCCGCGTTTTTTCCGAAAAGTCGTGATCCCGCGTTTTTTTCCAGATAGTCGTAATCCCGCATTTTCCCCAAAAAGCTGCAATCTTGCGTTTGTCCCGAAAAGCCTCAATCCCGCGTTTTTCTCAAAAAGCTGCAATCTCGCCTTTGTCCCGAAAAGCCGCAATACCGTGTTTTTCTCGAAAAGCCGCAATCCCGCATTTGTCCTGAAAAGCCGCAATCCCGCATTTTTCCTCAAAAGCCGTAATCTTGCATTTTTCCGAAAAGTCGCAATCCCGCGTTTTTCCCGAAAAGCCGCAATCCCGCGTTTTTCCCGAAAAGCCGCAATCCCGCGTTTTTCCCGAAAAGCCGCAATCCCGCGTTTTTCCCGAATAGCCGCAATCCCGCGTTTTTCCCGAATAGCCGCAATCCCGCGTTTTTCCCGAAAAGCCGCAATCCCACGTTTCTCCTGAAAAGCCACAATCCCGTGTTTTTCTAAAAAACTCGCAATCCCGCGTTTCTCCCAAAAAGCCGTAATCCTGCGTTTGTTCCGGAAAGCCTCAAACCCGTATTTTTTCTCTAAAAGCTGCAATCTCGCATTTGTCCCGAAAAGCCGCAATACCGTGTTTTTTCTCGAAAAGCCGCATCCCGCGTTTGTCCCGAAAAGCCGCAATCCCACATTTTTCCTTAAAAGCCGTAATCTTGCGTTTTTCCGAAAAGTCAGAATCCTGCGTTTTTCCAAGAAAGCCGCAAACCCGTGTTTTTCCCGAAAAGCCGCAATCCCGCGCTTTTGCCGAAAAGACGCAATACCGCGTTTTTCCCGAATAGCCGCAATCTCGCGTTTTTCCCGATAAGCTGCAATCCCGCGTTTCTCCCGAAAAGCTGCAATCCCGAGGTTTCTCAAAAACTCGCAATCCTGCGTTTTTCCCGAAAAGCCGCAATCCCGTGTTTGTCCTAAAAAGTCGCGATTCCGCGTTTTTCCTTAAAAGTCATACTCTCGCGTTTTTCCCGAAAAGTTGCAATCCAGCATTTTTCCCTAAAAGCAGTAATCCTGCGTTTTTCCCGAAAAGCCGCAATACCGCGTTTTTCCCGAAAAGTCGCAATACCGCGTTTTCCCGAATAGCCGCAATCCCGCATTTTTCCGAAAAAGTCGCAATCCCACGTTTTTTCCGAAAAGTCGCAATCCCACGTTTTTGCAAAAAGCCGCAATCTCACGTTTTTCCAGATACCACATTTGTATGCAGAAACGAGAATGCCCTATAATAATTTTCTATAATGACAAATGCCAAACAAAAATCGAGACATTGAAATTTAAGATAGAGGACAAATTACCTCCAAAATTTCCGTATGAAAACATAAGAAATTATGTGAAATAGTATAAGTGAGACCAAAAAGAAAAACTCCAGTCAGTTTTAGGTCTACGTAAAATTGATTAGTTGATAATTATATTCCTTTTCACATTACAATGACATAAATAAAATTTAAATTTTAGTCGTTTGACTAACAGCACCATGACAGATTAAATGTTTCTATTGTAGATTTAGAATTTTCAAACTATCCTTGTAGATTTAGAATTTTCAAACTATACTTTATGTAAGCTACACATTTGAGATAATCATATTCCCTACATGATAAAAATGTTATGAAATTTAAGACAGTATGGTCTAGTGGTAAGAGGATAGGAAAGGAATGTTTAATATTCGGAGCTTGATGCGAGAAGCTAAATCACATTGTTTCGGGCACTCACATGCATAAGATCCCTACTTACGATCCATTTAAATATCTGAAGAAAGAGTTTATACATGAGTTGCTCCTTCCTTAGAGGATTAATTTGGGCATCTTTAAGATATGAGATCTATTTCCGAGTTATCTTAAAAAATGTTATGAAATCCATATAAGATAGAAAATAAATAATAATGAAAACGTAAGTAAACACTACGTGTATACTAAGGCACATTTATAATCTCTATGATTGTAGTGATGGCAATTATGTCATTTCTCCCATTCTTCTTATTTGCCGTAGATAAACAATATGAAGTCAATAGAAGCAAGTAGTGATGGCAACTGTATCTTTTTTTTTTTGTCATCTGGTATTTTATTGAAATAAAATGATCCCTATTACAACAAAAAACAACCACGATAAACAAACTTGTAAACAATATCCGCGGGAGACACATAATTCCCCGAAACCAAGTAAGAAACAAACACCAAACAACATAAAGATCTTAATAGGAACCAAAACGCTAACTTTGAGGAGAAGATCAGAATGTGATGGAGAAGAAGGTTGGACATATCACAACTTGTACCGCTTATTAAATGAATCGTGAACGACTAAGACTAATAGAAAGGCTTCCACGATGTGAGAAGTTCCACGAGTAACAATAGACGAAACGACAGATTCTTGTAAAACTCGGAAGATTAACACTTTTGATCTGACTTTCCTTGGCACGAAAAATAGCTACGCTTAGATGTCTAAACTGGTAAGAACACGGAGACGAACCTCTTCACCCCTTCTAGAACTATCCTCATTCTTTGAAAGATAAGGGGACTTGCAAACTATCTCAGAACTCTGTCAGACCAACGAGCTGAGAAAGGAGAGTACAAGAACCGGTTCCAAACAAAGACCACAAAACACAACCACTATACACTACAACCAGAGACATAAGCAAACCAGAACCAAGACCAAGCAAGACTGCTTAAGCACCGCATATGAACCTCACCAATTATACCACATCTCACCACCACCAAAGTTGTGACGAGCAAAAGAGGGAGAGGCAAAGACGAACCTAGACAAGCCAAGACAAAGATAACGACGGCATCAACCGCTAGAACCACCGGAATACATCACCGTCGACAGCAACCACCGACAACCACCTCTCACCATCTACAACTACTTTCAGACACGAAGCTGAGCCAAACTAAGCCCCTGAGCCGCGCACAACCGTGAGACAACATGACTCACAAATTACTCTATCTAGACGCAAAACCGTGAACCAAGACGCAACACCTAGCCACTGCCGGAAAGAGGACTCCGAGGGCTCCAAGCGAAAACTGACGAAGACCCTGTCGAACCAAGAGGCGGAGCCAAGAGGAAACAACCATCAAAACCGATTTAGATTCACGGTGAGAAATCAAAAACCAAGAAAAGACAGAGCAAAGAAGAAAGAAGCAAAGAAGAAAGAAGCAAAAGACAGAGGAGAAAGGACCGGCAACGGCGCTGTCTGAGCCGCCAATCACCTGTCGGAGCAAAAAGCACAAGAGATGTTGACGGCGGCGAGTTTGGTTTGAGAGTGTTTAGGGTTTTTAGAAAGATTTTAAGCTGATATGGATACGGTGAAACCAGGCCCAGTCCTTTTAAATTGGAGGCCTAAAACAAATTTATAAAATGTGGCCTCAAATATTATAAAATATCGAACAATAATTTTCTACCCTAACCGAATTGGTTTTTTCGGTTTTCAATTTGGTTTCTGTTAGTAAAAAATAATTGATCGGAAGAAATTTTCTATTTGATTCGGTTATCGGTTTGGGTCGGTTGGTTCGCTCCACATATTGATTAACCGAAATTTTTGGTTTTTTATTATTTTTCTAAATCAAAATTAAACCAAAATTTTAGAAATTAAATAAAATTACCCAAATTAACAGAAAATACCCGAACCGAGTAACCCCAAATTATTTGACACTCGAATCGATCCGAAATTATCTGATTAAACCAGAAATTTGATTAAATTCGGTATAATTCTAATTACCTGAAATAACTGAAAACCGAACCGATTTCAATTTCTGTTAGTTTTGCTAAAATTTTGTGAATCAGATTAACCAGAAATCCAAATTAAACGATTCGATTTAACCGAACCAACCTAATTACTACAGTAAATTGTGGCCTCAATTATTATATTATTATTGAACTAAAAAAGAAATTCATGGAGGCCTAAAGTAACTTTATCTGCCTTATTGAGAGGCCGGCAGTGGATGAAACCAACTATAACTCTTGTTTTTAATAGTGTGAATAGTTATCATAATAAAAAATGGAGAAAAAAACTAGGGATGGACGTTGGAATAACCATTCAAATTCGATTAATATTTATTCGGATTTTAGTTTTTTAAACTATTTTATTTTTTTATTCGTATTCAGTTCAATATCATATAATATTGATGATAATTAATTCTCATATTATGAAGCTATGAAAATGTGAGTGTATAAAAATATTGACCCAAAGAAAAATCAAAGTCAATTTAAGAAATCAAAGTCAAATTAAGAAATCAAAGTCAAATTTATAACATTATTGGATTCATTGCATGAAGACTTACTACTTTGTTTCGCGGTGAATGAGGATATTAGTGGTAAATTACCTCAT
The DNA here is from genome assembly GCA_900406315.1 of Biscutella laevigata subsp. laevigata. Taxonomy (NCBI): domain Eukaryota; kingdom Viridiplantae; phylum Streptophyta; class Magnoliopsida; order Brassicales; family Brassicaceae; genus Biscutella; species Biscutella laevigata. The sequence continues at coordinate 4,902 of OVAU01004031.1, read as the reverse complement.
ACATAAAAAATCATTTTAACCAAAAAAAGAAGAAACAAACTTACAAAATAAACATGAGTGCAAAAATTGTGTTTAGTCTGGTAAGAGATACTTAAAAAAATTAAAAGGTTAAAATCTAATTTTAAATTTAAAAATTTAGTAGAAAAATTTTAACTAATTAAATTTATTCATTTATCAAAACTAATTTTTTCATAGGAACAATGAAATGTTTACGTTTGAAACTGATTACACGAACTTAATAAACATTATTAAAGATTTTGAAGAGTGGCCAACTTACACCTACAAAATATCTTTATTTACACAAGAAGAATTTTTACTTAAGATATTTTTTTTCTTGTGGTTCATAAATTATTGTTTTTCGTACAAATTGGAGAGGATTTTAAGTATCTTAGTCGTTAACAGAAAAGGAAAAAATGTTATGTTGTTCACTCAAACACACAATTTTTTTTTCTTTCTTCTCAGATATATAACAAAGGGATTATAATTTAGATCTAAACATAAAAGTTGGCCAATAATAAAATCTTCAGAGTCTAAAGCTAGCGAATATCTAAATCTCTAGAGTCTACACCAAAACATATAACTAAAATTGCTAAGAAATTCTTCTTAAAACTGAAAAGAATTCTTCTTCTAGAACTTTAATTTGAAGATGAACGAGATTTGAAATAGAGAAATAACCACATCTGTAAATGTTGATTCATAAGTCCTCCTTTAAGTTATTTGGTAAATATGTGATTACAATAATAATATTCTTATACAATAATATATCACAACTTTTTTAAAAAAATATGATAACTAAAATAATTATAAGTAGATATTCCTAAATCATGTATAAGAAACAATGTCTCATATGCCATCAAAAGGAAAAGTGGAGGCCGAAATGTCATTATTTTAAAAATGATTTCGAATACAATTATTTTAATAAGGGAAAAATTGTGAAATACGAAATTGTCCAGGCAAAAGTTAAATAATTACGAAGGAAAACAAGGGTGAACCCAGTAACCCACCCGCTCCATAAAATAATTCTAGATAAAACCAGAAATAGACTCAATTGCATAAATTACACCCGATTTCTTCAAATTGGACCCGATAATCCAGGAGATTTAACTGACCCGGTTTTATCAATTGAGACTCCATTATTTAAAATTCTGAGTTTGGATTCGACAAAATCGAAAAATCTGAGAAAACCGAGTTGTGACGTTATTAGCCACGCGGAAGGTGATATCTGCCAGAACTTCGTCGGGTAGATTAGCCAGAGAAGGAGTTGTGATGTTATTAGCCATGCTCACTCTGTTTGGTTTTTCTTTAGTTTTCGAGAAGAAGTGAATTGTTTTGGTAGTTAGCAATTTAATGAAGAGAAGAAGTAGTGGAGGGTAGTGGGTTCTATATATTATTCAAATCATACTCGTCATCTTCCAGACGGCGTAATGATTATACAACTGGACGACTACTGTTTTAGAGTGGTTTAATGCGAGCATTGCTCGAATTGATTTGATACAAAACTGTATTGCAAAAGAGAATTAGAAGGTGTTTAAATGATGCGTTGTATATTGAATTAATGTTTTGTAACAATTCAAAACTGTACAAATTAATTAATTAAATTATGTGCGAATTTCGATTGATTGATAACTCAAGTTAGAAGTGATAAAGGAAATTATGGACAACTGGCTGGAACAACTAAACGTAGGATTAATAAATGTGGATTGAACAACTAAAAGTTCAACTGTTAACGAGGAAGCCAATCAAGGAAGTAAAAAACTTCGCGTTCCCAGAAACATTTCTGACACATCGGATTATTAGGGGGGTCATACTCGACTGCTTCGCTACCGTCGTAAGCCCATACCTCCAATTGGTCCAGATACTCCTGGTTGTTAAATGAATCCTAACAGAGGCAATGGCTCCAACCATTAGGATATTGCCCTATAATATCAGCGGCCTTTCTTACACCTCCCTGTAACTTCACTAAATATTTTTGGGTCAGATCGTCACTCAGGTGCGCCATCCGAACAACAGATCCTCGCAACGTTGGTTGCATGAGGGTAGCCATAATGTTGTAACCTTCTTCTCTTCTTCTTCTTTCGACAATCGAAGAGATTAGGATGAGGTCGTAGATATACCGCGCTTCGATGTGACCTCTATCTGCAGCGGCTTCTAATTGTGCCAACCCTTCATCTGCTCTCTCCCTTCTTCTGTTGTCAAAGAAGGAAGTGATTCCTTCCCTGTAGAGTGCACCGGGATTCCTGGCCTGACAAAAACGTGTCATGGCTACGGCTAAACTCCTTAACTTTCCACAGTCTCCTATGGGTGGAACAAAATCTAGGGTACCGATTACATTCCTTTCTAACACCTTCAGTTTTCCAATGCCTTCTAAACGCTCGAGATACCTTCCCGAGAGATACAACATCTATGACGCTCGACCTCGCCACGCGGAAGGTGATATTGGCTAAAAGTTCGTCGGGAAGATTAGCTNTGATATTGGCTAGAAGTTCGTCGGGAAGATTAGCTAGAGTATGAGTTATGTTCGCCATACTAACTGTGTTTGATTTTCTTTTGTTGTAGAAGACAACTGCTTCTCTTATAATAACAAGGCTCTTAATGAAAAGATAGTAATACGAGATAATGGAGCAGTTATCCCAATTTAATGAAGATAAAAGATATTAATACGAGATAATGGAGCGAATAGACTTCTTTAGGGTTCGTCAGAGATTAATGATTATACAACTGGTTTGAGAAGTTGGTGCGAGCATTGAATTGATTTGATACAAAACTGTATTGCGTAAGAGAAGAGAGAACGTTTGTGTGTAATGGGGATTTATATGACACGTAAATTAATTAAATTTAATTCAAAACCGTATTAGGGTTCGTCATAGTCGTCATCTTCCAGGCGGCGTAATGATTATACAACTGGACGACTAGTGTTTCAGAGTGGGTTAATGCGATCATTTAATTGATTAGATACAAAACCGTATTGCGTAAGAGAAGGAGGTGTTTAAATGGGGATTTAAATGACGTGTTGTTAATTAGAAAAATGTTCTGTAGCAACTCAAAACTGTACATATTAATTGATTAAATTCTGTGCGAATTAGGTTTGATTGATAACATTGGAAATTATTGACAACTGGAACGACTGGACTACTATAAGACTGGAAATTCTGCTCGACTGGAAATCCTGGACAACTGTTACAACTAGACTTAGGGTTGAAGAAGAAAGACTTTTAAAGTTGAAGTACTAAAACCAAGGGTTGATAAAAGGTGCATAAAGAGTATGAAACAAGATAGTCATTTCACGATCCCAGAAACATTGCTCCCACATCGGATCATTAGGGGGGTCATACACCACTGTTTGGAAAGGCCATCCAAACACGTCGTCCATATATGCCCGGTTGTCGTCTGGATCATGACAGTCGCAATCACCTAGATACTCCTGGAGGATTTCTACGGCGTTACTTTGACCTCCCTCTAACTTCGCTAAATAGTTGAGATCTTCCCTCAGTCGCACCATCCGACACATGGATTCTAGCAAAGTTGGTTGCATTAGCGTAGACAAAATGTTGAAACCTTCGTCTCTTCTTTCGAGATCCGTACATATAAGAATCATGTCGTAGAGAAACCGCGCTTGCATATGACCTTTCTCTGCAACGGCTTCTAATTGTGCCAACCCTTCATCCTCTCTCTCCCTTCTTCTGTTGTCCAATAAGGAAGTGATTCCTTCCCTGTAGAGTGCACCGGGATTCCTGGCCTGACAAAAATTCGTCATGGCTACGGCTAAACTCCTTAACTTTCCACTGTCTCTTATGGCTGGAACAAAATCTAGGGTATCGAGATTACATTCATTTCTAACGCCTTCAGTGTTCTAGTGCCTTCTAAACGCTCAGGATACCTTCCCGAGAGATGCAACATCTATGACGCTCGACCTCGCCACGCGGAAGGTGATATCTCCTAGAAGTTTGTCCGGAATATTAGCCAGAGAAGGAGTTCTGTTCGCCATACTAACTGTGTTTGATTTTCATTCGTAAGTGACTGTGTTTTTTCTTTTGTTGAGGAAGACAACTGATTCTTTAATAAGCTTAAGAGAAGAGAATAAGAGAAATAGGAGAAATATGAGAAAGGTTGCAATTAATGCGAGACTCTTAATGAAAAGGGAGAGTCTCGAAATTTTATCAAAACAAAAGGAAGAGTCTCGAAAAGGGAAGGGGGATAATTTTAATAATTGATGTGATACAAAAGAGAAAACCTGTTGTCAAAGATACGAAGTGATTCGTACTCCTATATTTGGGCTTATTTTAAAAATTTGCATGTTATCTTTTTTAGGTAGTATTAGGGTTTACGACAAAACATATACAGTATTAGGGTTTCGCGAGAGAAAAAAAAATTGTGCTAGGGTAGATTTTTTAAAGAGTAAAAAGTAATATACGAGGAAAGATAAAACGAAGAATTGACGGACCGTTCCCGAATTTCAACGTTCCCGAATTCCAACATTCCCGCCGTCTGTATACTCTACGACAACGTTGTCATAAAACGACAAAGAAGAAAGTAGTGATTCATACATAGTTGTCTACAAGAAATGAGTAGTTCCAGATACTTAACAATTGTATTTTGCCCTTATTACAGAATANTTACAGAATATTTAGTTGAACCTACCCTTAATCTATTACTTTGTAGTTGTCCACATCATTTTAGTAATTAAATTGTGATTTCTAATGTTCATATATAAATATTACTACGTAATAAAATAATTATAAACTTTGACATCATTGTAGTCTTAAGATGATATAAGGTTCTATATGATGTGAACGGTTGTCTACGGCAAACCACTAAACGAAATATAAAAGTTCACGATTTCATTATAACTCTGACGAAATCATCATTCACCTATTCAAAGAAATTAAAGTTAAACATAATTCA
>OVAU01004030.1:0-10505 GCA_900406315.1 Biscutella laevigata subsp. laevigata | reverse complement strand
GCCTCTTTCTAAAGTGGAGGTTTTAGTTTGTTTAGATTTGTGATGAGATTATTCAATGGTGTTTTTAATTAAACGAATCTAGCTTGTAACACTGTTCGTTTATTGTAGTCATAATTCTTTTAGTTGACTAAAAAAGAAAGTTGGCCGGTTATGTTGTATACTTTAATCTAAGAGACTCATATATAATGATTCAATAAATTTAAAAATACAAATCCGAATTAAAATATGAAATTATTTTGAAGAATTTTACTAGTGAAATATTTTAAATATAAATAGTATCTAAAAAATAAAAACAGAAGTTTAAATATTTAATAATTATTATTATTTTTGAATGTTTAATATAATTTTATTTTTAATATAATTTTCATATATTTAATATATTTTATGTTTTATTTTTAAACATGTGAGGATACTATTTGAATGTTTAATATATTTTAATATTTAAGATTAATTTTAAATTTTCTATATTTTATGTTTATTTGTGAAAAATACGGATATCTAAATACAAAATGATTTAAACCGAATTTATATCGAAAAAATTAATTAAATAGATCTTCTAGACTAATCTCAAAAATCCAAAACTCAAATATACCTGAATCAAATTCAAAAGGATATACCAGAAACCTCGACTCTAATTTCCTTGTATTTACAAGACCTAAAATAATCTTTGGTTATATAAAAACAGGGTAAATGTTAACCACTTGATTGTTAAAAAGGAAAAAAAAAACTTGTTCCTAAGATGTAAAAATGATTAACAGACTGAATGTGGTGACTTAGCAATTTAAGTTGACAAATAATACTATGTTCAAAATTAATCAAAAGATAAATGTATACAAAAGTCATAATATTTTTTTTTTAATACAAAAGTCATAATATAAATATATACTAATCAGAAATTCCACCTAACAATAATGATGTCTATATGTTATGGATTGATCATGAGGACCCGTAATGTTATTCTTCTCCTCAACAATTTCATGTGGTGGCTTTTTCCTAGTGGACACTTGGTCCATTATGTTTGTTTTCTTCATTCTCTATTATATAGTTTTATACTATACTACCTTTTTGTACATATTAATAATTAAACAACTTAAATTTATACACTTAATTTTTAGTTGTATATACAAACTACTTTTAGTAAACCAGCTCGTTATGTGTTCTTTAGGCTATTAAGTATTAACCAATTGACATGTTACCAGCCAATACGTTACTCATATATATTCAAATTCATTGAATCAGATATTTTAAACATCAATTCCGTCAATTATAACTAAAACTAATAATTTTATTCATTTTTTTGGGTCAAAACTACTAGCGAAATGACATCATTATTCTTACATTATAATGGCTGAATTTTGAAGTTTCAATAATCACAACTACACCTTTTTTATTTGGCTAAACGTAGGATTTGGAAAAAAGTTTGAACTCAAAATTCTGAATTTAAATTAAAATATAAAAACATATGAATTCATATGGTCCTTACATACATTTGAGGTATTTTATATGAGTAAAATTTAAAATTAAATATTCAATATTTATTATTTTGAAATATTAAACGTATTTTATTGTGATATTTATTTTTATTAGGTTTTATTCTCAATTTTATTTTTATTTTTATTTTCGTCATAATTTTTATACAACTCTGATTTAAAATTTTAGATTTATATATTTTCGAATATTTTTTATATATTATATTAAAAATATCTAAATTTAACCCGAAATGAATATACAAACAAAACAAGAACTTTACATAACTTTATAAGCAAAAACAATACTCATCGTATAAAGAATATCATCTTGATATCTTCTTGATACGATAAAGATTTTATGTATATATGATCTTGTAGTTAAGATCGATGCAACACTTATGTCTATAGAGTAATAGTCCATTTGGAATCTACTGTCTGAATATCAGTCGATGATATATGTGGTTAATGTAATTCATATTATATAAAAATCATATTCATGCATGGATCCATTAATATATAGAAGAACAGAGACACATATAGCATAATCTCTTATCCAAATCAAGAAAAAGATTTTTATTCGTAGGCAAAACCAAGAAAGATATAGAATCTTTATAAGGTGGGAAAAAAACAGGAAGATTTTCTTACAGACAAATAATTGTTGATTCTATAGTTTGATTTCTTGATGTGTATTTAAAAAATTAATAAAGTCAAATACTTCTAGTGTTATCTTTGTATTTTTTTTTTAACACAGTGTTATCTTTGTATTTAATTGCATGGATCTGGTTTCGAGGATTTGTTAAGTGAAATATATAAAACTAGTCTAACTAGATTACTATTCGCGTTACATGCGGGGTTAATTTTTATTAATTTTATTAATATATAATTTATTAAATTTATACGATAATATTTTATATAGGTGATACGTTCAACATTCAAAACATATTTGTTTATTTATAGGATTTACTCATCTTTGTCTTTTAATTTTTAAGCGATTTTAGACTTTTAACGATATTTTTGACTAGTATTTTATATTCGTTTAAAAAATACTTTAATCCAATAAAATATATTATAAAATAATGTTAAATTATTCTAAGTATAATATTTAAAAAAAACTGAAATTCTATATTAAATAAAAAAAGAATTGTATAATTTGGATGATGAATAAATTAAGCTTCTGACCTGAAATTCAATATTCAAAACATGTATTTTTATTCATAGGTTTGATTCTGTCTTTTACTTTTTAAGCGATGTGGGACCTTTAAAGATATTTTATTGAATATTTTATATTTATTTCAAAATATCTATTTAATCTAATAAAATATATTAAAAATTTTAAGTTGAATTTTATTAAGTAGGATATTTAAAAAAACGGAATTAAATGTATAAATATTTTATTTATCTTTTAAATTTGAATATTTAAATTATTATAACCTAATTGTTTGAGTACATATATTTTCATTTTTACCCTTAATGAAAATTACACGTGTTTACAATTTTACTTTTAATGAATATTTTTAATTTGTTCTTTGTTCTAATGACATATTATGTAATATTTTAATAATTTAAATGTTATATTTTTAAAAAATATTATGCAATAAAACTATAAAGATATGTTTTTCTATTTTAGTGGCGATGCTTAAGTAAAATTGATAATAGTTTAGAAATTAGAATGGAAATTTATAAAAGATGGGTATGAATTCTGTTTGAATTTTGGTATGTTATTTTTAGATCAATATATTGAGTTTATGAATGATAAACGATTTTACTATGTTGAAGTTTTTTATCAATAAAATTTATGTGTTTAACATGGTATACAAACATTTCTAAATTTATAATTTTGTGATAATAATTAATAATTATGTTTTTTTGTTAATAACTAATAATAATTATTTTTTGTTATTAGATTATAAATGTATCTACTAACATTGTAACATAAACTTGTACAAAAAAGATAAGGAAAGGTTCTCATGGAAAATCAATACTCCAACTTAATAGTTTAGTATTATCAAACCGATAATTATTAAACTAGCGATATTTTTAAAATTCTACTAACATAACATTCACAAATTTATGTATTTTTAAAATTAATAATAATAAATTAATAATAATAGAAAAGGAAAGCTTTATAGAAATGGCAACCCATGAATGATTGCCTTGAACATCGCAAACTCTTTAGATTGCATGTCTAGTGCTAGTGGACCTACAACAATTTATTCAAACACAATTGTAATATAAAGTATTTATACATTGCATAATGCATTGTATGAATTATTATCTCAATAAGGAGTTTATATGATATGCCCACAGTTTTCATCACATACTTGGGTTTTTAAAATCATTTAAATGTCAAAACCATCCTTTAATAACTTTAGTGGTATTATACGTAAAGGAATATAAGATTGTTGATAAAAATAATAAAAAATATTCGAATGATTTCCAAAAAGAAATATAATGTGAATGAAGTGGCACATGTCTTTATCACGTAGCTATTTCCATCGATTCAATGCATGTTTGGATCAACTTGTCTTATTAATTTTCCTCGTATAACTCTCCAATCTAAACACTTGCATTTTCCAATTACCTTTTTCTTCACAATTTGTTTTATATATTTAATATTTATATGACTAACAACATTTATTAATTCAATATTTATCTGTTTAACAACAGTAATTACCAAATTAAAATTTCATTTTCTCGTAAAATCATTTGATTTTTTTTTCATTTATAAAAATTTAAGCTATTAAACCAACACATTATAACCATATAAATTAATATTTAATGTTCCTATCACAATTTCGTCAAGAAAATGGTATATAATACATTTCCAAATGCCTTTCTATTCCCAATTTGTTTTATATAATAAATTGTAAAAATATTTAATTATAATTTGCATAATTATGCAAAATTATCTGACTTTTATATTTAAAATTTATGGATACATAATTTATACTAATAAATATCGCTAAATTAAATGTTGAAAATAATTTTATATATATAAGAAATAATAAAATATTTTTATTTAAATCTTATTCAATATTCAATTGAAAATCTGCAAAACACTTTTTGGTTTTAGTTTTTATTTTATTATTAAATGCTAAAGTATTTATTTTCTTTGGAGATAAATATAAGAATATTCTGACAAAAGAAAAGATAACAATATTATGGGGACATAAACTTTTGTCTGATATTTTAGCCAGCTCTGTAATGAAGTCTGAGCAAAGATATGATCAGACTGAAAAGTGAATGAACAGAAAAAATAAGAATTCATGCATTAGCTAGTGAGGTTATTGGATTCATTGCATGTATCTTAATGATTCCTTTTTTGGTTTCACCTCCCTTGCCATAAAATTCAATAGAGAAACCAAAAGTTCAATTAGATATTTTGAAGTTATTTTCAGCATATGTAATTCAAATGTTTTCATTATTTGTTATAATCACTTATATATGGATTATAATTGCAATGACCTCAAACATATAATATGAGCAATTTATGGAGTATTCGATTTCTAGATCAAACGAGCAATTAATTCTTATATTTCATTTATTAAGAGAATTTTATTAACTATATTTGTTTTGGTTTTATTATATCAGATTTTTGGTTGTTTTTTGTCAAAATCCCCCATATATTAATTCAGAAACATTTTAAAAAATAATCTTACTTTTACGTGTGATTTACATGTCTGTCATGATGATGTGTCGTCATCTTAGGACTTCTTAGAGTATAATTGAAAAAATGTTTAAATTACTAGATTAATTACATGATATGCCATTAATATATATCATTAAAAATTAAAATTTAAAGCTAATAAAAATAACACTTTTTAATATCACGTTATACAAATATTATACAAACAAAAAATTTAACCATACTGCTAAAACAAAACAAGTTAGGTTTTACTTTTCCGTAAATATATCAACAATAAATTATACAAATAGGAAATTTAAATACACTACTAGAATAAAATAAGTTAGTGTTTAACATAATGGATAATGTATTATAGTTTAAATAATTGATCAATAATAATATTAACAATTAATCTAGGATATGAAAATATAACATATAAATTATTTATTCATGTGATAATCATGATATCAAATTATATTCTATAAATTTTCATAACTTTGAAACTTACAACATCAAAATATATTTTCATACATTTATTGATGTTAACAATCTAATAATCGATAGTTAATATGGATGACTACTATGTAGCTTCATTCCACGTTTGGGGATAAATATTTTGTGAATTTAAAATCTTTTAGATATATTAGAATCGATGATCATTAACAAGAAAATTATAACTGAATATCTCTGTAAATATAATCAAGATAATGTTTTGTTTTAAATATTTATTTAATCTAATATTTAAATTAATTTCAGATTTTTATCATTGTTTAAAAATTAATTACTAGACAATCAAATTTAATAATACACTTTTGATATATAATTGTATCATTTTAATCAGTTTTAAATACGTATGCTCCTTAATTTTATTTTTATATTTTTAAACATAAACATAAGTAATTTATTCATTCATATAACAAGAAAATATTTTTTGTATATGTAAAGATTCCAATTTTAAAAGATGGGTATAAATTATTTAAGCTATAAAAACTAATATTGTGTTAAAATACTATTAGATGGGTAATCATTCAAAATATTTAATAAATCTATATATATATCATAATGCTATAGATTTTTTTGTAACTGATTCAGTTTTAGGTGAGTAAATAATTATAAATTGTATACAATTAAGAGAAATTATTCAAAACTTGACAACATAAAAAAATGTTATAAATATTTTATCTTACGCATTGTGTGGGTCAAAAATCTAGTTTTAAATTATCTTGAGAATCCACTTAGTCTATGTGTCATTCATAGAGTAAATTTAGGAAATAATATATTTAATTTTTGGGATTTTAAAATATTTAATTAACTTAAAATATCAAAGTAAATTTAGGAAATATAATACCCAATTTCGAAATTTAAAATATATTTTTAATACAAATAATTTGAAAGATAACAATACAAATATAATAATTATTATATATAAATAAAAAATTTAATCCCATGCATCGCGTCGTTCAAAATCTAGTATTAAAAGAACGGAGTTTAGTACATAGTTGCCCATATACAAATAATAATTTGGAAATCGAGTAATAGTTTTTTTTGTTAGATAATATGTTTTTGTATTTTGAGTCCTAGTTATATGAATAATGCTGAAATTTTCGGAATTTTTCTTTAATTTTTTTTATAGTCCGACCAGAGGATTGTAAAAGATTAACCACTCTAAAAATGAAAAACTCAAAACAAACTATGAAAATAAAATAAAAGGTAACTGAATTATGAATATGTATAAAAAAAAAAAAAAGCTCGAGAGAGAAAACAGATAAACCCTAGCCGCCGCAACTTAGATCTGACTGTTTCCTCCTCCTCCGTCGGCGGCTCTGATGGCGTCGGTGTGAGGAGGAGCTCTAGCTCTTCGTTTTCTTCTTTGTAGGTTATGTTTAGCTTTGGTTTCTCCTTCTCCGGTGGTTTTCAGGCCAATCTCCAACGCCATCAGTTCTCGCCGGCTGTGTCTAGCCCCCTCCGTCGTCTGTGCCTTCATCTTCGCCGGATGCTACTTCGGATGGAGATGCGTTTCGATCTGGCGTTTAGGGTGGTCGTCGTTCTATCTCCTTCTTTGCTCGCCGCAGTAGGTCCATGGTGACGGTGGTGGTGAGATGTGTTGTTGTCTCGCCGGAGGTTTCATCGGAGGCCCCCACTCTAGTTCGTTGGTGCTGCGAAATCCTTGGCAGTCTCTGTTTTTTGCGGTGGTCGTNGTGTGTGTCTGAACCGGTTTGGGTTTCGTTTCTCGCAACCCAGTTCCCGCATCTTGATCTTTCGGTTGGTTAGGGTTGGAAATTTTCTTCCTTTTGGTGTGAAAGTAACTTCGTTCCAGACTCGCCCGTTTAGGATGGGTTTCCCGGAGGTTGCTCGTCGTTCGTTTTGGGATGAAGTCCGTTTGCTCTTTTACTTGTGCCAATGCTCGGTTTGTTTCCTTCTCCCGGTTATCTCGTTGTCAGGATGTGCCTCTTGTTCTTGGTTGGTGCTCGTTTAGTGATCGGTAATTCTAGGTGCAAACTTAGGTGTGGACATTTAGGTTTGAAGCCGAAGTTTGAAGTTCAGAAGTGTGTTATCCCTTTGTTGGAGGTTTCGTCTTCGTGTTTCTTTTATTAGATTGCTCTTGGTTCGTGTGGAGCAGTAGTTTGAGTCATTGCGCGTTCCTCCTTTCGTCAATACATTGGACGAGGATTTCTCTTCGCTAAGCTCAAGTTATAGAACCGTGTATTGTTAGGCGTTTATCGAACTTGTTCAGGGGTTTGGGTATCAGTTGTGTTTGTGTATGTGTTTGTTTGTCTTTGTTGGATTTATAGTTTCCGAGGATTGCACTCTCATCCGTCGACTTAGTTTCCAGGGATATCTATGTCTTTTGTCGGCTTTGTTTTGTTTTTCGGTTTGTTTCTCCGTGTATCAAAATCGCATTCTACCAGGCTTCAGTTTTATAATATCAGATGAAACAAAAAACTGAATTATGAATATGTATATATGGAGGAGTAGGACCCAATATGGTAAGAATGGTGGCTGCTCTATAGTTGGTTAAATCTCATTTTCAACCTTCAAATTATGTGTGCTTCTCACAATTTCTCCTTTTTTCAATATAATAATACCANAAAAAATCCCTTTTTTTTTTTTTTTTTTTTTTTTTAATAATACCATTCTTGGTTTTATCAGTTCTCAAAATTACCTATAAATAGTTAGTTTTTTTAGACTTAGGAAGTTGTCAAATTGGTTTCTTCATTTCAATAAATTGGTGTAATTATAAAAGCTACAAATTAGTAAAAATTCTGCAAATGTTATGTAAATTTATATAGTATGCATTACAAACAAAATAATCATAGATTTTATTTTAATACCACTTAATCTCCATTTTAGTACGAACTAATCTCCATCTCTCACCTATAATAATATTTTTTTCAGATTCAAATTTTGATAATAACATAAAAAACACTAGTACAATCATTATATTATTTTGGGGTAATAGTGAAAAAGTGTGTTAAATGTTTTAATCGTGGGAATTGTACGCAACGTACTCCGCATTATTCCAAGTTCCAACCTTTTGACTCCTTTCTTTAGTCTCCATTTTATATTCTTAGATCATTTTTTATTCCTGAATTATACGTCTTTTAGACCCACTTAAATATAATATATAATATGAATTTTTTTAATAGAAAAGGTAAATATAAGTAATATATGAAATTTTCGATTAGAATTCTCTAAAAAAATATATTAAAAGAAAAGAAAATTACAATTTAGGAAAATGTAATTCTCTAAAAAATATATTAGTAACTAAAAAATATATTAGTAATTTTGATTTGATCGATTTCGTTTTAGTTTTGGGTGTTTGAATGAGAATGTTTAGAATTGTTTTTCTTTTCAATTTATTTCAGTTATTTTTACCCGAACTGTTTAAAAATATCAAAATACTAAAAGTATCCGAAATATTTATAAAGAAAATCAAAATATTTAATCTAATTTAACAAAGATTAGTTTTTTTTTTTTTTTTCAACTAACAAAGATTAGTTTTGTTAGCAATAAATATAACTAATATTTAATTATTTGATTTTTTTATATATCGAATATCCATTCCATTCTAGATTCAATATTGATTTATTCGCTTATATAAATTTAATACTCATTCAATTATTTATTTCTATACAGTTTGATACTTTCTATTTTGTATCGGTTTAGTTTGGGGATCACACAGATTCATAGTCACTCCTCTCACTTTAGGTCTTATCCCTGACCACCTACTTTGTCCAGCTTTCCTCAGCTTCTTAACTCAATGAGACGGGTTCGAAACCGTACCAATTGTAGCACGACATCTGGCATTTACCTGATGCTGGCTCTTTAAGGATCTTGGCGCTGGTTCCTGCGGCTCTGACCATCTTTGCTCCTTGTCCTGGGTTCATCTCTATGTTGTGGATGCTGATTCCTATCCGCATCATACCTAGTGGCATTGAACTTCCTATCATTGAGTTTATGTCCATGTGTGCATCAGCAAAACCTGTCCAACAAAAAGTCAGAGACCTTGAAGTCACTTGTCACTATGAAACGCACCCAAGAGAAAATTCAGAGACCTAAAATATCTTCTCATCTTTCATCTTTCTCTTTATCTGTTCATCATCTTCACCACCATTGATTTACAGCTCTTGGGGAAACATTTCGAACTAATCAAGTTATCTTCTAGACTACTAATCATCGGTTTTCAGGTTCACAGTGAACTCCCATTTACTTCGATTAAATTTTAGATTCAAATTCAATTTTCATATTGATAATCAAGATAAAAAATAGAGAAAGTTAAAGGAATATTCTTTAAGTTTATAATTATTAAAATCAAAATATTGAATTATTTAATTTTGATTTAATCAATTCTTAAATGTGTAATTTTCTTTTTCCAATAGATACTAGAGTTATAATAATTTCAACTTAACTAAAATCAATTATTTAATTTTTAAATATAGAAGATAATGCAAACGTTTAATAATTAAATAATATGATATTTATATAATTTAAGTATTTAATGAATAAATTCAAATTTAAAGAAAAAAATTAAATCTATCTATTCATATTTATCCAAGAGTCAATTAGTATCTAAAATTATTTAAAACATTCTTAAAAAATGGTATAATATACATATATTTATAATTGGTAGTTAATTGAAATAATATTATCAATTGTTATTCATGGCTAAACAATGAGATGTTTAAAACTAATATTCTTTTATTAACTATTATCGATCTTAGTTTAAACATGAAAATATGTATTTACATCTAAGAATTAGTATACAAATATTAACTCGTACATATCAACTACCTAGTAGTTTTTCACTAGCAAATTTTTCTTTCAATGTTCAACATTTTTTCTTTCTTTGTAACTCTTTTTGTATTTTTTTATGAATATGTGTAGTCATTTGGTGATGCAACTAAAGGTTA
>OVAU01004028.1:0-10507 GCA_900406315.1 Biscutella laevigata subsp. laevigata | reverse complement strand
GTCAAACTCTCATGGAAAAAACCTTACTTTATAGTATAGATTTAAGATATCACTTTAAGTTAAATACATATACTAAAATAGTTACATTTTATAACCTTGACAAAATTACTAAATATTTTCATTGGTTTAAGTGTTTTTATTGTGTGTTTTAAATAATTTGTAGTATTTAACCTCGTTACATGTTTCAGGACCTAAACTTCATATACATCCAAATTTTATGACAATTTAAAAAGCATCCAAACTTCAAAATTTTAACAAGAACTTCTCATTCATGAACTAAGCTAAAATTTGAACACAAAATAAAGCTTTTATTTAGGGTCCTATAAGGAAATTCAATTTATATGTAGTAGTGGTTGAAAAATCGCGAATTTGTAAAACTTATTCATGTAGAAGCGTAGCTGAAGACGCAACTCAACTCACATGGCTGTGAGAGACGACAATTTTATGTGCTCAGCTCGATTTATAAGTTTACTAATCGCACACAATATCTCTTGAACAATGTTCATCCTTCTAGGCATGGTTCGTCCTTAGTTGAGATTAAATATTTTCCTACATCACAACTAATTAATATTCTTAACATATCTAGAAACCACATAAACCTACAAATACATATTTTAAAGTCTCCTACAGAGAGTCATCCTCAGGCCCGGCCCAGCTATAAGGCTCAAGAAGTCCAAGTTTTAGGCCCCACATAAAAGAAGAGAATTAGAGGGCCACAGATTTTTAATTTTTAAGTTTATTAATGATTTTAAAGATACCCATTTGAAAAACAATCTTCCTTTTCCTTTTTATTTCTTCACTTTTCTCTTATTATCGGGTCCATCAAAGTTTAATTTCCATTTACATCGAATTTTTTTTCTAAAACAATTTTTCTATTCAACAGTAATTTTTATTTTTTTTTCAACCAAACAAAAAATTCTTTAAAACTGCTTTTGCTGTAAACGTTTTTTTTCCTTTTCTAGAATAGCTTTTTTCCCAAAATATTTTTTTCTTACATTATATTAATTTTTCCTTTTATAATTTATACTTTAGATTTTAAGCAAATAAAAAATTGATGCTTTAGGCCACAATAAACTATGGACCGGCCTGGTCATCCTCATACATCATGACTTTTGTAGATTTTTTTATTATTTTCATTGTTCTTGGTTTTGACTCGTTATATAAGGAGATGAATGAATGAGTTTCTTCTAATTGATTTAGTTATGCAATTCACCTTCATTTTTGTGTTGAATTGCTAATAATGTAACATGTTTGAGTAATCTTTTAGTATGATTCGATGATTATCTCTTAAAGGCAAATGCAAGAATTTGATGATTTAGGTTGTTATATTTGGTCGTTGACAAAAAAAAAAATTGTTATATTTGGGTTTATTATTTTTAGAGTTATTCTTTCTATATGCATGCTTAATTATTACTACTTATCGAGAATATCACTCAAAACCTCATCAAACCTCCTTTTATCGTATCTAATTTTCATATATTTTTCAATAATAAATCATATAGTTTTATCTTGATCAACCACCTCAAGAGACATTATGACATATTCATTCACATTGATAGTCTCTTCACTCTTGTAACTCAAACATGTAGTTATCATCTTAAATTCATGATCTGTTGACAAAAAAAAAAAAAAAAATCATGATCAAATGTTCTTTGATTCATTAATATAATCTAAAAATAATATTTATATAATTCATGCATAAGTTACATAACATGACATAACCTAAAATCTCAAATCTTCTTTATGTATTAACATCTGAAAAATAAGATGAACAAACAAATATGATAATATTTTTGAAATCTATACAAGACAAATTTCATAAGAATAATTCTATCATAAAAAAAAAAAATCATAAACCAAAATTCATAACAAGTCATATTTTAAAATATCAAAGTACAAAAAAGTTAGAGAAAATATTAATCAAGAGCAAAATCTAAAAGTCATAAAGAATAGGAAAAAATAGAATTGAATATTCAATTTTTTTCATCCATATAATTCATATAACTAATCTGAGTGGAGAACTGTACCAGAGTCTATTACCAATGACAGAGTACTATTCCATCAAAAGACTATTTTAACTTTTTGATAGTTTATATGTTTATTTATAACCATTTTATCATTTTTTTTCACTCACGCTAAAATTAAAAATGTATAAATTTTTAAAATTTGTGACCCAACTTTGATATTATTTTGAACTAACTATTTAATATTGACAGTTTTTTAATAAGCATCATACTTATTATTAAATTTATTTCATGTATGTTTTTACAAGCATCATACTTATTATTAAATTTATTTCATGTATGTTTTTACAAGTTTCAAACACTTTATGATGGACTGTTTGTAGTGAGATTTGATCATTTTATTTTGTTTTTCATTTTTGTAATTTTTTTTTGATAAAAATAGCAACATTGCTTATTAGTTTAGTGCTAAGAAAACAATTGTTTCAAAAAAAAAAAAAATTAAAAATCAACTAGTAGTTCCAAAATAAAAATAAGAAAAATTTGCTCATAATTTGTACAAACTAAGTTCAAATAAAAAAAAAACTTTACTAAATATACCATTATACTCTATGCTGACAGAAACTCGATAATTCATTGTGCAAGTTTCTTTAATCGATCGTGAAGAAAATATAAGATATAATCGATGAATTAGTTTGATTCTAACACTGCGCTTGATTTGTAAGAAGCTACTGAGACAAGAATATCAATAACAAACAAATAGAAATTGATATTTTGTTATCATCATATTAAAAATACTAGGAATTTGAAGAAAATTTTCAATGATTTCTATTGGATTTTGTGTTTCTTGTTAATTTCCAAGTCATCACATAAAAAATCAATTTAAATCAATTATATTTTAATCCACGAAAATAACCACATATACTTAATAAACACTAATCAAAGAATTTTTACATGAGGAAGAAGATCTAAAATAATCACATCTTATGTCCAAACACAAATTATCACAATTATCAATACCAAAATAAATATTCTGCCATGTTTTGTTTATTTCTCTTTCTATACATTCAAACATATGCTATTTAGAAAAAAATACAATAAAAAATCAAATTCCCAAAACATTTTCCAAATTGGTAACCTTATCATTTAATAATGAAAACATCATATGATTTCGAGAAAAAATTATGATAAATAAAGAAAATATAATTTCTGTAAAAAGACCTAAACTAAGAACTTGAACTGAAATCATGGGAAAGGAAATATCTTACGCATTGAACCCTCTAGTAAAATATTAAACTCATGATGCAATGACATTAATTTTTATTAGTTGTGTAGGAAATATATAAATGTATAATGAACTAAATTAAAAACTTGATTTAAATAATCGGATAAAAAATTAATTCAAGAAAATTGAATTTGAAAGAAAATAATTTTTGATGTCATAAAATATTTCACAAACCACAATTAAATTTTGTCCAACAAAATAGTAAAGGCAAGAAAAATGAAAAATTACCAAAAAAAAATTAAAAAAAATGAAAATTATACAAAAAAAATCCAAAAATGAAAAGAGTAATAATGGGCTTTTAAAGAAACTCGCGATTGGGCCTCTTCTTCTTTTATAAGAGCTCTAGATAGATCGCCGGAGATCATTCCCCGATTCCCTCGTCTTCTTCCAGAAACCTCAGAAGGTTAAGATCATTTCTACGGCCGGAAAATTCAATGGAGCAATCGGTTACTCCAAAACCTCCACCAATGCCGTTACCTTCTCTGCCAAACTACATGGAAAGTTCCAAAGACCTTCAATGTATCGGAACGATGGAGATCGTTGCTCCGAAACCAGTTGGCTTTCTCTGCGGCTCAATTCCTGTTCTAGCCGATAACTCATTCCCTTCTTTTACTTCAGCTCTTCTCCCTCCTCAGGAAACGTTAGTTCAATCTTCTCCGACAACTTGGTTTACGCTTCTGCTTTCGTTTTGTTTGAATTCTTTTATTTGAATTGTTGTTTTTTTTGTCTTGCAGAGTAAGTGCTCCGAGGTATCGGATGCTTCCTATGGAGACGGATCTTAATCGGCCTCCTTTGCTTACGGATTTCCCCGAGAAAGTATTACCCCTCGCCGCCGTGAAGTCTAGAATCACTGGAGGTATTCAGTTTCTCTGCAATTCTCATCTTTCTGAAATCTTAATTTTACGTGAATTTATTGTAACGATGTGTATCAATGGTGAATTTTAGTGTTTTAGCTCTTATGGTGCTGGTGAATTTCACTTGGCAGATATATCTAAGGAGGCTAATGTTATTTCTTCGAACCTTAGCAAGAAATGTGAAGCTCTTGCTGTTTCTGGTTTAGTCGATTATGGAGATGAGATAGATGTGATTGCACCTGTTGACATTCTTAAGCAAATCTTTAAGATACCTTACTCGAAAGCTCGGGTCTCCATAGCAGTTCAACGGGTTGGACAAACTCTCGTCTTCAACCCTGGGTACGTCCTTTACTTTAATTCTGTTTTTTTTTCATTTTGTGGAATCTTTGAATGAGAAGTCTTTATGGAATTCTATTTTGTGTGATGCAGACCTGATGTTGAAGAGGGGGAGAAACTGATTAGGAGGCATAATAATAAACCCAAGTGTACGAAAAATGTTGATGAATCTTTGTTTCTGAACTTTGCTATGCATTCCGTGAGGATGGAGGCGTGTGATTGTCCCCCGACACATCGCCCACATACCGAGAAAACGTCAAGTTCTTCTGCTCTTCCTGCGGGTGAGAATTCCCATGGGCTTCAGCAGGATTGTGATGATGCTCCAGATGATAGACTTGATAACCCTGCAGGGAGTAAACAGTTTAAACAGGATGGTTCTATCTGTGAAAAGAAGAAGAGTAAGAAAAACAAGGCACGTGACGCGGCGAGGAAAAATTCTCAAGTTAGCGAAAAGATCAAGCCTTCTGGAGACTCTGAGAAACACAGAAGAGGTGGGAACAATGAATTTTTAAGAGTTTTATTTTGGCAATTCCACAACTTCCGCATGCTTTTGGGCAGTGATCTGCTTCTCTTCAGCAATGAAAAATATGTTGCTGTAAGCTTGCACTTGTGGGATGTTAGCCAACAGGTTACTTCTATATTCCTAATTGTTTTTTTTTTCATTTTTCAGTGGACTGTCTGTTAACTGTTCTCTTTCCACTCAGGTGACGCCTTTAACCTGGCTTGAAGCTTGGCTTGATAATGTTATGGCTAGTGTGCCCGAGTTAGCAATTTGCTATCATCAGAATGGTGTTGTCCAAGGGTATGAGCTTTTGAAAACAGATGATATATTTCTACTAAAAGGCATCTCTGAGGATGGTACACCTGCCTTTCATCCTCATGTCGTTCAGCAAAATGGCCTTGCTGTCTTAAGGTTTCTTCAATCAAATTGCAAAGAGGATCCTGGAGCTTACTGGGTAACGTTTTAATTTTCTGCAAAAATATTATATCATATGTTGGAGTTATTTCTTGTTTACTTACTTTGGTCGATTTGGCTATGTCTTCTTCAGCTCTACAAAAGTGCTGGTGAAGATGTGATTCAGCTCTTTGATCTTTCCATTATTTCTAAGAACCATTCTTCAAGCGATCACAATGACAGCACTAGCACATTGCCATCTTTGGTTCACAGTGGGAGAAGCGACTCGATGTTTTCTTTAGGAAATCTTCTTTACCGCGTCGGTCATAGGCTTTCTTTGTCAGTGGTAATGAGACAATGAATACTCATGAAACATCATTAAGAACTTAATTGATTTTTTTCTGACACTTTGCATCTTTTGCAGGTGCCGAATGATAGGACCAAGTGTGCTAGGTTCCTCAGAAAATGTTTAAATTATTTGGACGAGCCTGATCATATGGTATTGGTCTTTAAGATGACTTTTTATATCATTTGAAATGTTTTCTTTTTAAACTTTTTGATGGGTACTCATTAGTGATACCATGCTAAATAGGTTGTTCGGGCATATGCACACGAGCAGTTTGCAAGGCTCATTCTGAATAATGATGAATTTGATTTGACTTTTGAGTCTAATAATGTGCAACGTGAAGTCAAAATAACAGACCTAGAGGAGGAATCACTTGATCCTGTTACTATTATGGGCCATGAAAGTGCGACAGTGACATTATCGGAGGACAAGTTCAGTGAAGATGACTCAGTTATTTATATGTCACCTTCAGTATCTGTTAGTCCAAAGTTGGAAGCAGATGTGTCACCTTGCAAGGAACTCGTACGTTCAGATACTGAAAACTCTGTTGTGCCATGTGGTTCAGATGCCAGTTTTGATCTTGCTCCAGTATGTCAAGCCCCAGCCCCTCTGCTTCAGACTTCAACTAGTACGATTGCATCAAAATTAGCAGCAGTTCACCATGTTTCTCAAGCTATCAAGTCTCTTAGGTGGACACGGCAACTACAATCCTCAGAGCAAGAGGATGGATTTCATGATATTTTGCCTCCTGTCGATTTTTCAAAATGTGCATGTGGTGATCCTGATTGTATAGAGGTCTGTGATATCCGTAAGTGGCTTCCAACATCTAAACTAGACAGAAAATTGTGGAATCTCGTTCTGCTTCTGGGTGAATCATATCTGTCTCTTGGGGATGCTTACAAAGAAGTTGGACAGTTGCATCAAGCTTTAAATACTGTAGAATTAGCTTGCTCTCTTTATGGATCAATGCCACATAAGTTTGAGGAGACATTGTTTGTTTCCTCGATGAACAAGAGTCTTTCAATGAGGTCAAAGTCCCATGCACCAATGCAAGTGGAGGATTTAGATGCAAAATCAGGGGCATACGACATCAGTTTCAGGGAACTTTCGTCAACACGTCTCTTTTGGGCTAAAGTATGGATGTTGGTTGGCGACATTTATGTTCAGTTTCATATTCTTAAAGGTAAGGAGCTCTCCAGAAGAGTAGAGGCAGCATCTACCAATCAGTTAAGAATGCCGTCTGAAGTAGTAAAGGAAGTACAGCGGCTCAAGAAGAAGTTGACTGAGTACAGTCAAAATTGTGCCTCGTGTTCATTAGTAAATTGCAGCTGTAAGTGTGATAGAGCAAGCAGTGGAAGCAGCGCTAGTAGTAGCAGCAGCAGCAGCAGCAATGGAAGTAGTGCTCGTACAGTGCCTCAAAGTAGGAAGCACAATAGAAAGTTGAAGTCCAAGAATGTACCCAGCAGACTATCACGAGATGTTGAAGATGAACGTGTTAATTCCACAGTTGAGAACTTAAGTCATAAAGAAGAAGATACATCAATGGGAACAAAAGAAACCGACTCTCTGGAGCAGAATGAATCCCCACGAGCGAAAAAAGGCGGAATATTCAAATATCTCAAGGGATCTAAGACTGATGATGCAGAAAGCAATCTGTTGGCTGCCTTAAATTGTTATGAAGAAACTCGAAGAGCATTACAGGAGCTACCAAGCGGCTGTAATGAGTTCCAGTCTGTTATTAGGAAGAAAGGTTGGGTATATAATGAACTTGGTCGAAACCGTCTCGGGAGCAAAGAGCTTAACAAAGCTGAAGACGCCTTCGGTGATGCTATAGTGGCATTCAAGGAAGTATGCGATCACACTAATGTTATACTAATCAACTGCAACTTGGGTCATGGGCGACGAGCTCTAGCTGAAGAAATGGTTCCGAAGGTGGAAGCTCTCAAACTGCATCCGGCCTTTAAAAATGCTCACCAACAAGCCCTGGGGACTGCAAAACTTGAATACAACAAGTCACTTAAATACTACATGGCAGCAAAAACAGCTCTCAATGTTGCCACTGAAGAAGCTAGCCCGGTTCCAGAGAATCTGAAAGTTGAAGTCTACACGCAACTTGCTCATACATATCTCAGATTCGGTATGCTTCTAGCAAAAGAGGACACAACCGCTGCAGCAGCTCGTTTGGAAAACACACATGATTCTTCTTCTGATGGAAGATCCAGGGACTTGAGAAAACATGGAGTGTTATCAGCCAGTGATGCTATAAGAGAAGCATTGGCTTTATATGAATCTCTTGGGGAAATACGCAAACAAGAAGCCGCGTACGCATATCTTCAACTAGCTCGGTATCATAAAGATTGCTGCTTGAGGTTTTTAGAGGCAGAGCGGCAAGGAAGTCCTCCTAAACCCGAGAGTAATGTAATACAGAGAGCCAAGCAGTATGCTTTGTTGGCAGATAGAAATTGGCAGAAATCAGTGGATTATTATGGTCCCGAGAATCATCCTTCCATGTTCCTTGCTATCCTGATAGAGAGATCGGCTCTTTCCTTCAGCCTTTCAAACTTCTGGCAGTCAAACACTGTAAGTGCTGGATTCCCTCTAGTCTGAAAAAAACCGAAATACCTGACCTGTTTTACCCGAATAACCCGAAATTGCAGGCCTGCCCTCTAGCTTTGTGTGTTCTCTGTGATTCACATGTATAAGTGCCCTTAACTTCTGCTACTTTTGCTTCAGATGCTTGAGTCAGCTTTGTCTCGCTTGCTGGAAGGTCGTCACATTTCTGAAACATATGCAGAATCATTAAGAACCGAAGACTCAGAGCTCTACACCAAATTCTGGACCCAATTACAGATGGTTCTAAAGCGGATGCTGGCTTTATCCTTACCGGCGGAAGGAGGAAACAAGTCTCAGACCTCCGGAAGATCCGGAGACTCAAGAAAACTACGAGAACTATATAAAACATCACTCAAGTCAACTAGTCTGAGCGATTTGAATGCAATGCATGTCTTGTGGACATCAACAACTTAAAAGTAAGTAACTTGTGATGATCGATCTTTTGCTTAAATATTTTTTATGACAATATTGCTAAAAATTCTTCTTTCTTTTCTGTATTTCTAAGGTAAACAAACCTCAAGTACCAACAACATTATTATAAAATAGTCAGTTTTTATTGAGGGTGCAACATAAAAGAGTTGTGTTCTGGTTCGAAGAATCATTGGGTTACAATTCGGTTTAGACCAGTTCAGATCTCTTGATTTTGGGTAGTTGTGACTTGTGAGTATACTTGTTTATGATTCATACATAAATTAAAATATGTTGAGATTCATTTAAGATTTGATGTTTGATCTAAAAACCCCTAAATTTGATTTAGTTTTTGCAAAATATTATTGGGTTAATTGATGGAATAATCATTTCAGTACACAAATTTAAGAATGTAGCATTAAACTTGTAGCTAACACTGATGAAGAACGTAAGGTAATTACATTACATGAACAGTTGTGGTAAAATAGAAAACTAGATTATAGTCATGTGATGAGGTTTGGATCAAGTGCTTATGTCTACCAATAACAAGGATAAGTTAAACTCAAGTGCTTTAAACTCACTGCAAAAGAATTTTGACTTGTGACATTATTAGACGACGACCAAAGGATCATGATTAAGGTTATAAGTTGTTGATGGCCATATATCAAAGTAGCCGTAAGTTTATTCTTTCGAAGAGGTCAAGATTCGGTATTCCTAAATTCTTCTAATGATATTTGTTTCGCTTATTGACTCGTTCTCCAAATTTTGTATATAGTTTTATTGTATAAATTAGATAGAAAAATAATACGATTCATAATGAATGAGACGTGCAGATAAAGTGAGTCCAAGTCATGTTAACGTGTTCTCCATTATCCACCAATCATCTCTTCTTTTTTTACAACCCAATCCATTACACTTAGACCAAACTAAATTCTAATAATATTAGTCACATGCACAAGCTTTTGCTATTGGCTACTTGTATCTTTTATTTTCAAGACTAGGTTTCTTGATTCTATATTTCGTTATTATGTTATTATTTTCTCTTACTTTTAAGTTGGGCCGCCCAACCTGAGTCTAGTTTTGAATAAACATTCAATCTAATGTTAAAGTAAGTTGTGCAAAATAAAATGATTATAATATCTCATTACTTAAAAATGAAACCGAACATTTTGTTTTTCATTTTGGTTAGCTTATTTAGTTTTTTAATTATTTTGAGTTTTAGAAAATCCATAAGTTTTATTACACATCATTCTATACATTTTAGTTAATAAATCTAACAAAATTTTGCAGGTTTTTTTTTAATCTAATTATATTTTTCTATGTATTTGAAAATATTAACTAAGTGTATTAATGTTTGTTTATTTTTAACTTAGTTTATAAAATTTAAGTTCTGTTTTTTTTTTGGTCACGAATTTAACGGAAACTAATTTGTATCAGCGAAAGAAGAACATTTATCAATTAGCCACCTTGAAAGTGAAGTGAATTTCCAACATAATTTAAAATTTAAATATGTTTAAGTAGTTTAATATATAAATGCACGTAACAAATGTTGTTAATCTAGTAATTATTTCTTGTCAACATGAATTAGATTAAAAATTCCATTTTACAATTTAGGCAATTAAACCGATTTATTATGATTTATATAAGTTACAAAAAAAAAATATTTTGTTTATGTTATTTTATTTAGCGATCTGGATGTATGGTTCTATTTGAAAATTATACTAGGATTTTACCCGCATTAAATGCGGGTCAATTGTTTTGTTTTATATTTTAATAAATAAAACTATTATAATTCTTGAAATTAATATT
>OVAU01004027.1:0-10508 GCA_900406315.1 Biscutella laevigata subsp. laevigata | reverse complement strand
CAAATGAGCATAATTTTTCATGGTACAAATTGTATCATTTGACAAAATCTCTCATTTTTTCTTTACCAATAGGAAAGTACCCCACATTATGCGCTGGTTATGTTTTATAATATTATCAATACAAATTTTGTTACATGAAACATTTTAAAATCCTAATGTATATCATATTTACCAAATAATTAATTGACTTTTAATTTTTCAATAAAAATCATGTATAATTTTTTATGTTTTCAAATTTTCATTTTTATCTATGTTTCTTAATTCAATTGTAAAACTTTAGTAATCAATATATTTTATTTTAATCAAATGAATTTAATGAGACAATTTCTTTTGAATCATGTGCCTCAAAGATTGGAGGATCCAAAAATTATACACTTAGACTTAACAGACATACACAATTGAACAACACAAGAGCACGCTTATCATGTCCATGATAATAACAATAATTTTGGAGCATGTCACTTTCTTGAGCAATACAAGAGTACGCTCTCATTATTTGTGTTTAAGATTGATTGATTTTTGTTAGTTCAAGAGATAAGTATTTTGTATAATTTTAAATTGTTTAATTTATTTATGTTTCAAAATTTAAATAATAATACTCTTTATTTATAAAAAGTAAATAATTAAATTTCATTAATTAAACCTTTTAAAAAATTATGATAATGATTGTATATATGATTAATTTTTTTAATTCCTTATGTTTCGAACTAAATTCTAATATTCTTTAATTATAAAAAGTAAACAAAGAGTTTTATATAATTTTTAGTATTTAAATAATTAAAAAATAATAATGATTTTATATAGGGGTTTTCACATAAAAACAACTTTTAATCATGACAATACTTGCAACTATTATTTAACTACGATTTTTTTAGGGAACGGGGGCCACATGTTAACCAATGGCGGAGGCAGGTGACGGCGAGGGGTGTCACCTACCTCATGTCAAATTGTTTTTTATATATAATTCTTAAGCTATTTTTTTATTTTTTTTGAAAAACAATATTACTAAATTGATCGACANGACCCCCCCCCCCCGAAATATTTTTCTAGATCTGCCACTGATGTTAACACGAAAGGCAACCTCTTCTCCTATTATATATTCGATTGTCCAATAAATCACAATAATTTCTCATTGTACAAAATTTTAGTGTCTTGTAAAATGTCTCGGACTATTATCCACTAAATTAGCATAATTTCTAAATTAATCAATTTCTAACATTTTTCTAAGAGAAATATAACGTTTTACGGAATCTCTGAGTTTTTGTGGATTATTATCCACCAAAGCATCATATTTTTCCTAAATATTAAATTCTAACGTTTTAGAAAATATTATATACAAATATATATATATATATGTACTATTATCCACCTAATAAACATCATTTTATAAAATCTCTCAATTTTTTAGGATTGTTATCCATCAAATACAAATTTCTAGCATATTATAAGTTTTATAGACTCTTTTTCCATCAAATAAGCATAATTTTCCGAAATACAAAAGTCTAAAGTTTTACTAAATTTATTAGTTTCTGTGAATTATTATCTACCAAAATTGTAAAAAATCTCTAAGTTTATGGACTATAATCAACTAAATTAACTTAATTTCCCAAAATAAAAATTTCTAAAGTTTTATAAAATCTCTTAATTTTTGTGGTCTCTTAGCATAAATCTCGATTTTTGTAGATTATCACAAATGTTCGCCAAATCGCATATTTTAAAAAATGTTATCCAAAAAATCAACATAATTTCTCAAAATACAAAATTATATTCTTTTTACAAAATCTATTAATTTTTATGGACTATTATGCACCACATAAGCATAATTTTCCAAAATACAAAATTTGAACATTTTACAAAATCTTTTAGTTTTAATAGACTATTATCTACCAAATAATCATATTTACTCTTACGAAATTACTCAGTTTTATGGAAGATTATCCAAGAAATTAGTATAACTTCCCTACATACAAAATTTTAGCGTTTTACAAAATCAACATGATTTCCTAAATACAATTTTTTGGGTTTTAGAAATATCCCGAGTTTATGGAATATTATCAACCAAATCGACATAACAATCCAAAATACAAAATTCTAGCATTTAAAAAAATTTATATGTTGTTGACAACAAAAAGTCTATTTGTTCTTTTGGAGTATTATCCGCCAAAATTGCATAATTTCATAAAAATAAAATTATAGGGTTTTAGAAAACTCTTAATTTTTGTGAACTATTATCCACCAAATATGTAAAAATATTCAAAAAAACGAACTTTAAGGGTTTTACAAAATATCTACTAAATGAGCATAATTTTTTGAAACTCAAAATTCTAGCGTTAGAAAAAATATCTTAGTTTTTGTAAACTATTATCCACCAAATTATTATATTTCTCAAAATATAATTTTAGTGTTTCATGAAATTTCTAAGATTTTGCAGACTATTATCCACAAATAAGCATAATTTTCCAAAATACAAATTTATAAAGTCTTACAAAATCTCTTGGTTTTTGTGTACTATATCCACTAAATCAACATAATTTTCCAAATAAAAAATTCTAGCATTTTATAAAATCTCTTAATTTTTGTGGACTATTAACCACTAATCAACATAATTTCTCGAAATAAATCATCTAGCATTTCATAAAATCTTAGTTTTATGGACTAGTATCAACAAAATTAGCATAATTTCCTAAATTACAAAATTTTAACATTTAACAAAGTCTCTTAGATTTTGTGAACTATAATCCTCCAAATTAATATAATTTCCTAAATAAAAATTCTATTTTTTACAAAACTTATCTGTTTTTATGAAATTTTATCCACCAAATGAGAATTATTTCCCGGAATACAATATTCAAGTTTTGCAAAATCTCCCACTTTCTAGCTTTTTAAAAAATATTTAAATTTTTGTGGACAATTATTCAACAAATTAACATAATTTCTCAAAAAACAAATGTCCCTCATTTTTGTAAATCAACTTAATTTACCAAAATAAAAGAATTTTTGCACTTTACATATCTCTAAGTTTTATGATTTATTATAATAATTTCCCAAAATACAAATTAAAAATTAAAAAAACTCTAATCTTTTATGGACTATTATGCATTAATTTAACATAATATCCTAGAATACTAAATCTAAAGTTTTATAAGACCTCTCACATTTTACAAAATCCAAATGCTAGCATGTTACAAAACCTCTCATTTTCTGTGGATTATTATTCACTTAATATGCATAATTTATCAAAATACATTTTTTTAATGTTTTACAAAATCTTATAGTTTTGTGGACCCTTAACCACTAAAAAAACATAATTTCCCAAAATATAAGTTATCATTTTAAAATATATCACTTTTTGTTGACTAAAATCCATTAATCAACATAATTTTCTTAAATAAAAAATATTCTAGTGTTTCACTAAATCTTTTCGTTTTTATGGAGTATTGTCCACAAAGGATGATCATAATTTCATAAAATATAAAATTCAAACCTTCCGCGGTTCATAAAGTTTTGTGGACTACTAAATATAAAATTCAAACCTTCCGCAGTTCATAAATTTTTGTGGACTAATATGCACCATATCAACATCGTTTTACAAAATCTCGCGATTTTATGGAATATTATGTACTAAATAGCATATTACTCAAAATATCATATTCTAGCATTTTACAAATTCTCTCAAATTATTAACTAATATCAACCACTTCAACATAATTTTCCAAAATACAACATTCTAAACATTCTAATGTTTTACTAATCTCTTATTTTTTAATTGTTATTCATCAAATCAACATAATTTTCCGAAGACAAAACTCTAGATTTTTACAAAATCTTTCTGTTTTTGTAGACTTTTACACTAAATAAAAATAATTTTTCAAAATAAAAATTCTAGCGTTTTACAAACCTCACAATTTTTAGTAGGTAACAGTCCTTAAAAACAGATTTGTAAGTTGTTGTCCACTAAATCAACATAATTTCTCAAAATACAAAATTCTAACGTTTTACAAAATATCTCAATATTATAGACTATTTTCAAAGAAATTTGTTGATTTTCCAGTATAAAAAATTATTGTATTTTACAAAATCTCTTAGTACTTGTGAAATATTATCCTTCAAATCAACTTAATTTCTCAAATACAAAATCTCTCATTTTTAGACTATATTATCCACTAAATTATCAGAATATCCCAAAACACAAATTTTAGAGTTTTAGAAATCTCTCAATTTTTGTAGATTATGATCCACAAAAAAAATAAAATACAAATTCTAGCATTTACAAAATTTCTTAGTTTTGAAACTGTTATTTAGAAACGTTTTACGAAATCTCTAAGTTTTGTGGACTATAAACCACAAAACCAGGATAATTTCTCAACATACAAAATTCTAAAGTTTTACAAAATCTCTTAGTTTTATGAACCATTATCCACTATATCAACATAATTTTATAAAATACAAGTTCCAGCTTTTAACAAAATCTATCAGTTTTGTGGACTTTTATCAACCAAATCAGAAAAATTTCCCTAAATATAAATTTATAATGTTTTACAAATTCTCATAGTTTTTTCTGGGAAATTATCCACCAAATCAACATAATTTCTCAAAATACAAAATTATAATGTCTTACAAAATCTCTCAATTTATAAAATATGTCATTTTGTGGAGTATCATACATTAAATCAACACATTTCAAAAAAATAAAGAATTCTAAGATTTTTAAAAAAATTCAGTTTTTGTGAACTAATCCACCAAATCATTATTATTCCTAAAATACATAATATCACGGTTTTGCGCCCAATTATCCACCAAATCAATATCGTATACAAAATCTCTTAGTTCTTATGGAATATTATCCCCTAAATCAATACAATTACTCTAAAATATGAAGTTTTAGCATTTTACAAAATCTCTCAGTTTTTGTGGATTATTATCCACCAAATTAGCACATTTTCCTAAAATACAAAGTTTTAAAGTTTTACAAAATCGCTCTTGTTTGTGAACTATTATTATCCACCGAATCAACATTTTTCACAAAATATAAAATTCTAGCGTCTATGAAATCTCAGAGTTCTCATAAATTATTATCCACCAAAACTCGATTGATTCCTCAAATACAAAATCTCTCAAATTTAAGGAACTATTATCAACCAAATGAGTAAAATTACCCAGAATACGAACTTGTAAAATTTTACAAAATTTCTTAGTTTTTGTAAACTATTAACTATCAAATTAACAATACTTTTTTGAATAAAATTATAACGTTTTTACGAACTCTCTAAGTTTTGTAATCTATTATCCACCAAATCAGTATAATTTCCCAAAATACAAAATTCTATAGTTTTACAAGATTTCTCATTTATGGACTACTATCCACCAATCAAGCATAATTTCCCGAAATATAAAGTTCTAACAAATACAAAATCAGTCAATTTGTGTGGATTATTAATCGTCAAATAGCCATAATTTTCCAAAATACAAAATTATAATGTTTATCAAATCTCTCAATTCTAGTATTATCCACCAAATCAACATAATTTTTGAAACACATAACTTTAGCGTTTATAAAATCTATGAGATTTTGTGAATAATAATCCACTAAATCAACATAATTTCTCAAAATACCTAAAGTTTTACAAAAATCTCTCAATTGTATGAAATATTATCCGCAAAATCAGCATAAATTTCTGGAATACAAAATTTTAACGTTTTATAAAGTTTCTCAATTTTTGTGAACTATTAGCCATCAAATCACTACTATTTCTCAAAATACAAAATTCTAAAATTTTACAAAATCTCACAATNTAACGTTTTATAAAGTTTCTCAATTTTTGTGAACTATTAGCCGTCAAATCACTACTATTTCTCAAAATACAAAATTCTAAAATTTTACAAAATCTCACAATTTTATCCACAATTATTATGATATTATCCACAATAATAGCATAATTTCTTATAATACGAATTTTAACAACTAACATAATCTCTCAATTTTATGAACTATTGTCTAGCAAATTAATATAATTTATCAAAATTAAAAATTATAAAGTTATACAGTTTTTTGGACTATTAACAATCAAATCAACATTAGTTCTCAAAATACAAAATTTTAACATTGACAAAATATTTTTATTTTTTATGAATTATTATCAACTAAAATTATAATTATTTAAAAGGAAAAATAACATTTATAAAAATTATATTTTGGTGGATTATAATTCATCAAATTAAAATAATTTTACAAAATAAAAGAATTCTCGTTTCCGTATATACAAGAGAACTGATAAGAGTTTTTTTTTTTGTTTTTTTTGTTCTGGTCAACGAAATTGACAAGAGTTAACCAAAAAAAGAAATTCGTGACACGTAATTCCTAACTTATATATTAAGGGTCTCGCGTAAAGTCCAACCAACAAAATTAAAATTTAATTTCCTTCTTCTTCGTCGTCTCCTCTTAATCAAATAATATACGTTTCTTCTGCGTAGGTCCCCACGAAACTTCCATTCTTCAGATCACATAATTTCATCCCTACCATAACCCGAAAACCCCAGAATTTTGATCTAGCTTTTAACCCATTTCGATAAATTTCTCTTTGACTCTCTACTTTTCGAAAGGCTTCCGATTTTTTCATCTCTAATTTTGTTGAATTTCGTTCGATGAAGAAGGTGCTTCATCGAGGCTTTAAGCCTGCTAAATGGTAATTTCGATTTGGGTTTTCTTCTTCTTCTTCTTCGGTTTTGATTGATTGTTTTTATTATTGGGTTTTTGAAATAGGTGATTTATTGACTTTGTTATGATGTGCAGCAAAACGGCTTTGCAAATGGCGAATTCACGCCTCAAGATACTCAGAAACAAAAAGGAGATTCAGATTAAGCAGCTTAGGAGAGAATTAGCTCAATTGCTTGAATCTGGACAAACTCCTACAGCTCGAATTCGGGTAAGAAATCTGTTGAAACTACAAATGTCAAAAATAATGAATAATTTTGAGGTTTTTTTTATCTTCTTGTGAATTTATGTCTCAGGTAGAACATGTGGTGAGGGAAGAAAAGACAATGTCTGCTTATGAGCTCGTTGGAATATATTGTGAGCTTCTTGTGGTTCGTTTGGGTGTAATTGAATCACAAAAGTAAGGAAAAGCCTGCACATTTTGATTCTCTTTTCTTGCTTCTTTTTTTGTATAATGTGTTGATTCTTTTGTGATATTACTTCAGAAACTGCCCAATTGATCTCAAAGAAGCAGTCACTAGCGTCTTATTTGCTTCACAGAGGTTATCAGATGTCCCTGAGCTCTCAGAAATCGTTAAGCAACTCACAGCTAAGTATGGAAAGGATTTTGCTACTTCTGCTATTGAATTGCGTCCAGATTCTGGCGTGAGTCGTCTGGTAAGTGCCTGCTTCTTGCATTTATAAGTAACCATCTCTTGTAAAATATGACCAACACCAAACCCCTCTAGAGTCCAAACCTCCATTTCGCCTACTCGTTGTCCCCCTGTTTAGAGCGGTTTGTTGTCCACTAGAACGTCCTTGTATATTATCATCCACTTGATGAATTAATTTCAAGATATAGGGTTTTCCTGTTATCACATGCTGTTCAAAAGGATCTCATGTTCTTTCATAATTTTTTTTTGGCTTTTTCCTTGATACTCGGGTTGATTGTGATATTAAAAAAGGAAATAAGAAGAAGATTGTTTGATGTTTGTTTTTGTATTATGAACCTTTCTTGCTTATGATTGTTTGTTTGTCTTTCTAGTTGGTGGAAAAATTGTCGGCCAAAGCTCCTGATGGTCCAACGAAGGTCAAGATTTTGATGGGAATTGCTACGGAACACAATGTCGTGTGGGAGGCAAAATCTTTTGTTGAACCAGATTCAAAAGAGAACGAGCGGTTGGTAAGTAATAGCCTTTATCAGTGTAAAGAAATCGGTTGTTTTATCCATTTGCTAATGTTAAACTATAACTTCATTTTACTCGCGTTTTAGAGTGGAGAAAACTCGTTTCAGTCAGCAAGTAATGTACATATGGATTCCTCTAGAATCCCAAACAACGAACANAGCCTTTATCAGTGTAAAGAAATCGGTTGTTTTATCCATTTGTTTTAACTTCACTTTCGCGTTTTAGAGTGGAGAAAGCTCGTTTCAGTCAGCGAGTAGTGTACATATGGATTCCTCTAGAATTCCAAACAACGAACCGCCTCAAAACGTCCAAGCTCCAGCTGCTGTCAATGTTCATCATGGATCAAGTGAAAGACATCACTCCCCAGAGAACTTTTATGCAAGTGATGGAAGATCTTCAAACCGAAGCAACAATGACTACTATCACTCGAATGAGAGACATTCTCGTAAGTGGTTTTCTTCTTCTGCTGTTTGTGTTTTTTTTTTTCTTGATTGAATCGCTTAATGGACATCTTTTGTTTGACAGGGTCTAGGNACTCCCCAGAGAACTTTTATGCAAGTGATGGAAGATCTTCAAGCCAAAGCAACAGTGACTACTATCATTCGAATGAGAGACATTCTCGTAAGTGGTTTTCTTCTTCTTCTGCTGTTTGTGTTTTTTGTTTCTTGATTGAATCGCTTAATGGACATCTTTTATTTGACAGGGTCTAGGACTGATGAAGGAGAATGTAGAAATCCAAATCATGGTTATGAAAACTCATCTTCAAGAGGTAAGCATAAGTGGGAAACAGAGTTTGTTGATTCTACAGATGCTGCGCGTGCAGCTGCTGAAGCTGCTGAAAGAGCAAGTTTTGCTGCTAGAGCAGCTGCTGAACTATCGAGCAAAGAAAGAATGACCAGACAGGATTCAACAGAGTCTCATTTATCCTCTGCATCTGTTAATTTCAGAAACAAGCCTTCACAGAGACATGACAGATCGAATCCACATAATGAAAGTTTGCCAGAAGATAACTTTTCTCCAAGAACAAATGTTCGGATGCAGTATGAAGACATGGATAGAACCCGACAAGATATATACAGTAAGGCAAAGGAATCTGAGACTCCTCTTGTAGTTCAGCCATCAGATAGACATTCCATGGAGAACATGAAAAAGAACGGTTCCTTTATTAAATGTGATAGAGAGAAGCAGACAAGTGACGATGAGACTGATTTAAATGTTGGTTACTCAGCAGATGTTCACCTCAAGAAGCAATCAAGCGGGGCTTCATCGAAGTCACATTCAAGCAATTATTCTGATGAGAATGTCATTGGCTCAGACTATATGAAGACACCGAGTGTCATGGAGGAGAACATTTTTGCAACGTATGATGATCACCATTCTCAGAGCAGCTTTAAAGATTATACCCATGATAATGAACATGTTGATTATGCTGCTGCTAATACTTATGATGATTATAGTTCGTTTTTCGATAAACCTAAATTTGATGCGGAAGATGAAACTGATCATGGAGTGGGATCCTCATTGCTTGGCAGCAAGACATATTCTGAATCAGCTTCTTGGAGTTTCAAAGGAGATCATAGTAAGTCTCATGGAAAACATAGCAGCTTGAACTCAAAAGTTTTCCAAGAGAACCCAAGTTCCACATTATTTGATGATGACTCTACAAGTCCTCCTGCTTCTCACCATGAGCCGAATCCATATGCCAAGTTTGATGATTATGGTCCAAATTCAGAAAGTGACAATGATCAGCCCAGACATACAAACGATGTTTCTGGAGGTGTAGATGAAAGGATGAATCTGACATCTGATCGATCTCAGAAGTCTGAAGTCTCTGATCCTGTGGGACATGAATTTTTCTTTGAGGACAAAGAACACAAACATGATACACAGGCAGGAGAAGAATCAGATCCAGAGAAAGATGCTCAGACTGGTCTGAATTTTGGACCTTTGCTTGGTGGATTTAGGAACAAAAAGACACTCCCACCTTACAGAATGAGTCCAGCAGGACACGAGGCATTGTCCAAGTCTGAAAAGGAATACAGCCAAACCGCTTTTGTTGGTCAGTCGACATCTTATTCTAGCAGTAGCAGAAAAGCAAGCAACACTGAGAAGAGACCAAGCTTTACGCCTCCTCATCCATCTTCTAGTGATGAAGACGACTCAAACATTCAACTCCGAGGAACACCAAAAACAAAAACCCAATCTTCATATCACCATGTTAGTGTCACTCATGATGACTCCGAGGAAGATCTCCCAACTCGAGCTTCTACCAGAAGTCAAGAGAGGGCTCATGAGCCAGCAGCGGGTATGAGAGATCACAAGAGAACAAACTCCAAAACCTCATCTGCAGTCTCGTATGAAGATGATGAAGAAGTGGAAAGAGATAACACACGTGTCAATTCCAAGCCAGCGATAACAAGCGGGTTTTCTCAAAGGACAAGGCGACTAGCGAAGGCTAATGAGAAGCATTCATTCCCGATGAAAACCGAAAAAGAGTCTCACTACCAGTCATCTCCGAAGCAAAAGCCAGTAGTTCCTCACACTGTAACATCACCTGATCCAGAAACCCCATCAAGGGAGAGAGCTAGTCATGTTCATCCTAACCTCCCAGAGTATGACGATATTTTTGC
>OVAU01004026.1:0-10508 GCA_900406315.1 Biscutella laevigata subsp. laevigata | reverse complement strand
GAATTTAAACATAATTAAAAAATCAAATATGTTAATATTTTGANTCCTAATTTTTCTCTCTTTTAAAATTTCAAAATATTCAATTTTAGATTTTTTTTTTTCCAAAATATAGTATATTATTGTAATCTAAATATAATTTTTAGTATATGATAATTATGTTCTACATAATTTTTCCTTCTCATATATATTAATTTCAGTAATTTAAATAAATTTTAATACAGGATTTATGTTGACAAAATTATATAATGTTGTTAAATAAATTTCAGTATTTTTTACGTTGACAAAAAAAAAATTAATACAGGATTTATATACATATATAAATCTAAATATAACAGTAAACCAAATTATATTAATATTGGAGTTATGTTTTAAACATTTTTTATCCAAAAATCATTTAAAATTTGATCTTCAATACAATGGTCACACGAGTTAACAACAGGTAAAATCATGATCCATAGAATAAAACATTATAAAATTAAATAAATTTACAAAAAAATATATAGTATTATTTATTAATCACACATTTAATTTTTAAAATATAATTATCTATACTATTAAAATATCGTAATATTATAATTAAAAAAATCACCCCGCATATAATGCGGGTATAATTCTAGTTCTTGTTAAAAAAAAACCAAAACTATGACAAGTATAATATTAATAAAGGTCGGTTAATGTTATGGAGACTATGGTTTATTTTCAATATATAATCATATAATTAAGGGCATCAAATACTTTGCTTAAACCTACATCTAGATTCACATCGAATAAAACCAACTAAGAACAATATGTCATTCAAATAAAATCATATATGAATCCGACATTAATAGTAATGGACCAAATGGTAATAGAATAAAAATATCTAGGTAGGTCTATATATAAATAAAATATGAAGTTGAAGAATACAATAATGCATGCTCCAAAGAACAGTAAAGGTACGGTCGTTTTCCATCACTAACTTAGATACATCGGAATCAATCTTCTCTAAGTTCCGATTTGTCTTTAAATAGCACACACTTTCAACCTCAGACTCTAATTAATCATTAATTAAGTAAACAATCTATATATATTATTACTCCTCACATCCAAAAGACTTTTAAACTTATATAAGTAACAAAAAATATATTTTATATAGTCATTTTAGAGATATGGCAAAGACTAAACTTCGTGTAATTTACCTTTTCCTTTGTATTCTCCTTTTCTGTGAACTCATCTACGAGGCGCATGGTAGTCGTTTAAGGTGTCATCATCTAGCTGATTTTTCATGCAAGAAACATTCTAGCCATCATCATCATCATCATCATCAACATCATCACAAGAAGACTCTGAATGGCTCAGAAGGTCTTCAAGAAAGCATCAAGACTATGAGGAAAGATCATCACTACGATGTCGATGCTTTCCGGCCTACCGAGCCAGGTCACAGCCCTGGGGTTGGCCATTCGATCAAGACTTGAGATGTTTGAATTTATTTAATCTTGATTTCTCTTGATCAATTTACATCTCGTGCTTTTGATCTTTGTCATTTTTGTATATAATAGTTTCTTGTTTCGAAAATTTTATATTTTTCTCTGTTACCTTGTGGTTCCAAGTTTTTACAAGATTTTATTTCATAGCCAAACACATAATTTTATTTCTATACATAGTTACTCATGTATAGAAATATTTATTAAATTAATCTAATGGTTCAAAAAGATTGCATCACTTAAAATTTAAAAATGTACAAGAATTTTTAGATACATTATTATAAGAGATCTTCTCAAGTGCAAGAAAAAAATATTATTTTGAATTTTACTAAAAACTTAAGTTTTTTTATATTAATCAATAATTTTCTAATAAATGTCGTTAATCAAATACTCCCTCTGTCCCAAAATGTAGTATTTTTTAGATGAATGCACTCTTATTAAGAAAATATTTTCTATCCACAATTGTTAATTAATTATTTACTTGGTCAACTTAAAAAATTAACTTAAAACAAAATAGTACGGGAATAGAAAAGGCTTAGTCAAACTTATGATACATATTCTTTACTACTTTTAAATTCGATTAATGAATTTAGGAGATGAAGGATTAATGAATAATTAGATTAATCGACTGTTCAAATTCGTTTGACTAAGTGTTGTAGCATTAATTATCATTTAACATAGAAATTTGAAAAAAATCTTATATTTTGGAACAAAAATAAATCCCTAAAAAATACTACATTTTGGAACAGAGGGAGTAGTTATTTACTGTACAATATTAATTATCATATTGGAGTTTCGTTTGGTGTTCCTATATAAGTTGACAGACAAAAATCTATAAATTTTCTTAAAATATTAAATTTAATATTCTCTATCCCAAAATATAGAATTTTTAAAATTATATTTATTGTTTCAAAATATAAAATGTTCTCAAATTTCAAAACATAATTTTAACTAATTTCATTTAATGATAATTAATTGAAACTTAGTCAATGTAACCCAAAAATCAATAGTCCAATTGTAATCTCTATAAATTTTTGTTTTAATTTTCAGAAATTACTTTAATAAACCAGTAAGTGTTGTTGTCTATAATTTTATTAATAATTGTGGATTTGTTTTTAAAAAATTACATTTTAAGACAAAAGGAGTAAAAGATAATAAATTGTCTTCATAATAATCCATAAATTATTTTATGGTTGAATTATGGATATACTTATACTTTTTGTTATGTTTCCCATAAATATTTATAAAACTCATCTCATCTATCTATGAAAGTAACCAATACAACATAGGTGAACCACATAAACATGTGTTTGTCGTTTGTGTGTTTCTATTTTGTTTTCCTCACATGAGTCACATCGGCTATATATTGTAGTATGGTTTGTGTGTCGGTTTTGATTTGGGTTATAGTGGTTTAGTGAAGAACTGGTTTAAACCGATTAGTGGGATCGTAAAAGTAATCCGGTTTAGAGGAGAGAGAGAGAGATGGAAAGTTTAATTATTGCATGCTAATGGTTTTGTTAAAACTAAGTGTTGAAGTTAGGCCACTTAGGTTAGCTAACTGACTACATGGTTATTACATAAATGTCATTAAGGTTATAGTTTGTTAGAACTTGTGAAGGAGTATATGTTTCGTGTGATCTTTTTTATTCATTAATTAATTATAAGCAAATATCTTCAACACACATCATCACCTCGGATGATAATTAATCGAAGATTGATTAGGTATATTTCAATTTCTTATAG
Organism: Biscutella laevigata subsp. laevigata; assembly: GCA_900406315.1. Lineage (NCBI taxonomy): Eukaryota > Viridiplantae > Streptophyta > Magnoliopsida > Brassicales > Brassicaceae > Biscutella > Biscutella laevigata. The sequence continues at coordinate 7,302 of OVAU01004026.1, read as the reverse complement.
TAAGGTATATATATAGAAGCAAAAATTGAAGAATCAACGTCAACAAAAAGAAACATAAATTCAAAGTGATTGATTGTGTGCAGATATAATCTTTGATAGGACCTACAAAAGGAAGGGCGTGTATCAAAAGTATTATAAATATCTAGCTCAAAGTATACAAATATTATTATTCTTAAAGTTTCCGAGAAAGATGGCCAAACAAAAAGTTTAGGAGAAAACAAACATGGAGAATCATAGAACCAAACATGTTAGGTTTCGGACCGATCCAAGTGGAACAAAAAATGTAGTAGTAGTTTATGATTTATTGTTCTCTGTTTTTTTTGTTTTCTATCATTTTCTTGAAGTCCTATTGTTTTTTTTAACTTTGATCGAAGTCCAATGTAAGAAGAAAAAAAACTTAAAATAACATGATTCCTATTTCCAACACAGGGCCGGTACTACACCCAAATCAGACAAATAACGGTTTACAGTCCATTCTAAAATGTTTAATTTTTGAATTTTTTTACAAAAAAATTAGTTCATAAATAGTTTCATTTCTTATTTTTTGTCTGTGATGTAAAAATATCTGAGATTTCAGGTCCAAACCTGAACACAATTAAGACTATATCATAAACATAATATATAATTTTATTATATTTTAAAATGTATCTAACAGTTTATAAATTAGTGTGAATGGGAATCATGTTGCTGGATTCATAAATGATGTCATCTTGCAATAGCTTTTTTCAGGTGTATTTATCTCTATGTTTCTTTAGAATGATAAAGGTATTACAAACCGTATTAAAAATATGATATATTACTAAATAAGTTATAAAGCAGTGTACTGATGATTAGAACAAATAAAAATTCAAAAGTATTATGAATTCAAAAAGAAAAACCTTATAATGATTTCCCAACATTCTTAGGACTTAATTAATGAACCACCTTGGTGAGATAATAGAAACAAGATTCGATCTATAAAGAATAACATATATTCCCTCTATTTCGTTATATATAATTTTTTAGTTAAATGCACAAACTTTTTTTTTCTTATACAATGATTATTAATGAAATATTAATAATAATTTTTAAAAATTTAAAACATTAACGTGAATGCTATATATTATTAATTTGTCCCTTCAAATACTTTGAATAGATATTTATTAATAATTGTTAGATAAAAAAAATTTACATTGAGATTTGAAAAAATCTTATAATTTGAACAAGAAATAAAACCTATAAAATTCTATAATTTGGGACAGATGAAATATATATATGTATATATATATGTATAACTATATATAGATAATAAATGTTTATTAAATATTTTGGACGTACGACTCTTTTTTGAAAGTGTTATCTAAAAAGATTACGATAATTTGTCAGCAAAAAGAAACTTACCTCAGCATAAAGATAGTGGAATTTAGACTTTTACGTGCCGTGATGATTTATTAAAGTATACCCAACTTATATTAATCCAACCTAAATTAATATTCAGATCAGATATCTATCTATTTTGCATATGATATATCTTCAAATGATGCAATCATTTAGTTTCTTTTGTAGATTTTTAAAAGTTAATCGATAAACTTCGTATTTGTTTTTATATGGAAATTATTAGAGTCAAGATTCAAAAGTCAGTTTTGACTTACCAAACATAAATATCTAAATATGCGTAAAGAGACAAAAGACATTATAGTTTGGCTAAACTTATATCGATCCTAAGCCATAAGTACTGACATGTTTATGTTTTTTTGTTTGTGGATCCACACAGACTCGAATGGTGAATCCTTGGCATACTTTCTATGATTCGACTTATTACTAACTCTAGATTATGATTTATTTATGAATACGACAATGTACAATAAGATCAATTATATATTTTCCTAGCTGGTTCCAACTCCATAGATGTATAAACTAAGGTTGGTTGGCCAACTAATTCATTTTATTATTGAAATTAAATTATATGATCATTTCGTTCAAAGATTTATCAGACTAATTAATAGCTATGAGAACGCGTTCAAATCTAACCATAACAAGTTAACATTATGTTTTTGTTTCAAGATCGTTTAGATTTAACTCGTGTATAATACCTGTTTTGATTTTATATCTACTTAGCAGTTATAAACACTGAATGATGTGTAAAAAAGGCTACACACAGTGGGACTTATAAACAAGAGAGTCTCTTAAATCTTTATCATCTTGGAATGTTACCAAGCAATGTATTTGTAGAAGGTGAGCTCTGTGCACTTAACCATGGATCTTGAACTGAGACAGGTGAGCTATCACTAATCTCTTCGACTGAAGCGAGTACATCAGGTTGTTTCTGCGGGACAACGAGTCTTCGACTTCTAACTGATCTCTCGCTTCCGGATGACCGGAGTGAACCGGTTGGTGAATCCAAGCTCATGTTTGGAATCCAAGCGTTGAGCCGTATCTGTTCGAGCTCGTCCGCTACTTCAGTCATTGTGGGTCTCATATCACTATGGAAGGCTAAGCATCGAAACGCGAGCTCAGCCACAATGTGGATGGATGAGAGAGTCCACGCGTCAAGGTTGAGGTCAAGTATCGGGTCTATAATCTCGGCGATACAACCTGAACCGATTTTGTCGACAGCTAGAGCAGCCAAGTTGATTTCGGTATGTGGGCGAGTGAAATCAACGACTTTAAGTCCTGTTATGATCTCAGCAAGAACGACTCCGAAGCTGTAGACGTCACTCTTATCAGAAAGATGGAAGCATTGATGGTATTGCGGGTCGAGATAACCGGGAGTGCCTTGAGGAGCCGTTGAAATGTGTGAAGATTCCGTCATCCCCAGTCTAGAGAGTCCGAAATCAGCAACTTTAGAGTTGAAATCGTAATCTAGGAGGATATTGCTGGATTTGATGTCACGGTGATAGATTGGTGGATTCATTGCGGAGTGGAGATACGCAATTGCTTTAGCAGTTTGAGTGGCAACAGTGAGGCGTACGGTCCATGGAAGACCACTCCCTCTCTCTCTTTGCAGATGTTCCGATAGAGTTCCATTCGGCATGAACTCGTAAACAAGAACCGGATCGCCTTGTTCTATACAGCATCCCAAGAGACGGACAAGATTCGGGTGACTCACGGAGGAAAGAAGCTTGATCTCATTCATGACTTGGTCAACACTTTCTGAATCTCTGTGCCTGAGTCGTTTGATAGCAACCCATTCATCGTTTTGGAGCTTTCCGGCATAAACCGTACCATATGCGCCTGTTCCAAGCCTCTGCTTTTCCGAAAAACCACTTGTGGCCTTCTCGATTTCCTTGTAAGGAAAAAGGGCGACACTTGAGTTGCCTGCAGCTTCTGACATAAGACGTTTTGCACTTAAATTGCTCCTAAAAGAAGCAGACCGTCTCCGCTTACAGAAGAACAAAAGAGCCAACCCAGCTAGCAAAGATACTCCACCAAAGGTTCCTATGCAGTAAATGAATACACAGAGTGTCAAAGATCTATTAAAATGAACAAATAACATAACTTTAAAAGACCGACGAACACTAAAGCGAAAGATACCTCCTACAATAACACCAAGATAAGATCTACAATGTCCCCAAACGAGCCTGGAACCATGACAATCCGGTAAGGCTGCAAAGATAAAGAGGAAATCAGTGAGCAACAAAAAAACCTTGTGAACTTGACATTCAAAAAGCTCTAAAAAGTTTTTCTAGTTTGGTTCCAAAGAGCCCAAATTTCCATTATACGAGATGCAAAATGACAGCTTAAAACCATTCCCACCTCAATCCATGATTATTCTTACTTCTTAGTCTTTAAAACAAATGTTCTCTACGTGGAACTATCTAGTTCCAAACTTCTATCCTGTTACTGTCTTCCACTTCCTAAAGATAACAGTTACATCTTCCACTTGTCCAAGCTTCGACAACAGGAAAAAATAAAGAGACTTCAGATTGACTAACCTCTCCGGCAAGGATTGATGTATCCGTCACCGTGGTAACCCTCAGGACAGGAGCATCGGTAACCAGCAGTTCCATCAGGAGTGTTAACGTGTGTGCAATTGGCGTTTATCGCACAAGTTGTGTTTGTTGCCTTATTGCAATCTCCTTTTAGCCACCAACCTAATCTAACTCTCTCAAACTCAAACGCTATTCCTGAATTCGCTCCTACAGACTCAAAAGCTATCGACGAGAACACTAAAGGGCACGGGCTGTTCCTCAGTTCCTTCATACTGAAAAACTTTGATGTGTTCGTTTCAGGAGATAAACAGCTGATTTTCCCTTTCGCACTGCAGCTTTTCAGTTTCAGCTGATTCTCCAAGAAACTCTGCTGGATCGAGCAGCTATCTGTTAATGGAGGCTTACAATTCTGCATTAGGAAACTGTTATTCGATGTAGGAGCGTAGAACTCGCCAAAAAGCGGATTCATTTCTTCAATAGTCCGATTACAGTGGTGTGGAAGGCCGACGAATATATTTGTTTCCGTCCCGTTTTGAACGGAAAAGCTTCCGATTTTCGCTTCCTTCCCCGCAGAGCAATTGAATTTGATCGGACAAGCGTCGGAAAACCCGAAAGGATAAGGCAGAGTCAAGTTACCGCATATTCCGTTACAAGTGGAATTAGACGAGGAAGAGACTCCGGAAATGGATTCGATCACGATTAAGATTAAGACCAAAATCAGCTCCATATTCATCTTTGTTGATGGAATCAATCTTAATCTTTATTACCTTCCTGCAAACATCAGATGGATCATCAATTTCTGAGACAAAAGAAAGAAACTCCTGCGAAGTGAAAGCAGAGAGAAATAAGAGCTAAACCCCTAAGACCTCGAAACCAGTTCAAATTAGTTGAAGCCATTAAAGCTCTCAGCTCCCAACGGTACACACAAAATAAATACAGATAGAAAGAGAGAGAAAAACCGATTCCTCCATTAAGAGCCAAAATTATAGAGCTTAAACTAGTGTTTTAGATTAACATCTATGAAACTGAACCTTAAACATACCTTTCCGAGCTTTATTCTTCATCTCTGAGCTTCTCTGCATAACTTTTTAAACAGCGATTTCACTTATTCTAGAATCTCTGCTACTCGTAATCAAAATAAACCTTGAAACGATCTACTCTCGAGCTACAAAATCTGATCGGGAAATTGTATCCCCGATTTGAAGTTTTTTTCCGGTGATCTCTGCAAATCGCGAGAAAACAATTTGATTAAAGAGAAAGGAGATACGTGCGGAGTGGGTATAATTTCTTATAAAGACGATTACACCCTTGGGAAATAATATGACGAATATACCCTTTTCTGGTCAACGAGCAATTGGGAAATCTTTGACCGGGCTATGAACTTTTTTTTGTTAATTGATGCGTCTGTGAGTGGACAGCATAACATTTTTCAAAGTCGTTTTTGTTTTCGTTATCTTTTAAAAATATTGTTTTCTTTTGTCAACATATAATTATCCAATTAATATATAGAAAATGTCGTCGTATATATAGTATAGAATAAGGGAACACAAATATAGATTCGCCAAAAAAACTCATGGATTAATGGTAATTTCGCATCCTAATGTAAGATGTGACATAAGCCATTGACTAAGTAAACCTTACCGGTTAATTTTATAAAGTTTTTATAGTATCCTTGATTATTAGAGCATTCACATTGATGAGAGTAAATCAATGATAAAATAAGATTATTTTAGAATAATTTAGATGTTGAATTAAATTTGTAATTATCTGAGGAATGGTCGACATTCTAATTCTGATAAAAATCAGTCTTTTTATTAAATTTTCTGGATCATTGTACTTCTTGAATTCCATATGAACATATGCCCGAGTAAGCAATTGATAATAAAACGAGATTTTGCAATTATAGTTTTATGTAAAAAGTGGAAAAAAACACGTGTGGTGTGTAACGAGCTATAATTGGTTGAAGATAAATCTCAAAGTCATCAGGCAGTTCGGGGATGTCGGCTCGAATCAGTCACGAGGCCTAAGTTGCTTGTCGTGCGAGTTAGGGCAATCAACTACTCAAATGGCATAATCACTTCCCATTGCTTGCCTTTATTGACTTCTTATATTCTCCCCCTAATCATAGATCATATCTATATTTCATAACATTTTAATTTATCTTGTTTACCTTTTCAGTTTTTGATTTACAGTTTTTTATTTATTATCAAATATCAAACTCCCTCCGTTCCTCAATATTAGATGTTTAAGCATTTATTTTTGTTTCAATTTAATGATGTTTTCGATTTTCAATATAAAAATTTAAAGCTAAAAACCATTAATATTATGCAATATGGTTTTTGATAGGTGAATTTAATGATGTTTTTTATGAAAAATAGATAAACTAAATGATGATTTTGTGTTTTATTAATCAACGTGAAAAACTTCTAAACATCAAATATTAAGGAACGGAGGGAGTATATCGTAAGGTAGAAACTACAAGTGTGTTTTAATGTGAAACTAATCTACAAAATACATACTAAATTTGAAGTGTATGGTATATACCAACGCGGAGTTGGCTCAGGTGGTAAAGGAGTTGTGGCTACAACCTCCGCTACCCGGGTTCGATTTCCGTTGATAGTGGAATTTCACTTGCTGTCTATGGCCCTATGATTAAACCTTGGTTATTAAATAAAAAAAAAAAAAAAAGTATATTGTGACCTTGATGTAAATCTTTAGTGTGAAAGTGGTTTCGCATAACTAAAATCCATACCATACATTTAGTGTAGAATTTAAACCTACATCTCTTTATTTATAGATTTTGACATCTCTAGAGTTACAAATAAAAAGTTTCCTATATTTAGTTGTTAACTCATAGTCTCATAGTAATACAATTGGTAAAGAAAAAACAAATCCGTTAACTAACTAGAAATGGAGGTTTTAAAATTCAATTTCAACCATTTTTATATATGTTAGATATTTCGTATGACAGAATGATTGTTAGATTTACTGCAAACATTATTAAATGATCATATGAAATTTGAAAAGACATAATTATCAGTTTCCGTAGACCAAGACTCGATGATTATTGACAAACAAAAAAAAGACTCGACGATTTTTTTCACTTCATCTAACGAGAAATCAGGAGAATAATCACTGAATAATTGAAAAAAACACAAACTCAATGATAAAGACTCTGATATGTTTTGGGTCCCAATAGTACTTTTTAGTCCTTAATTTCTTCCCAATGTTCTCATCTCAATGTGGAAAATTTATGTAGTTGAAGGTACTTACTTGACTTGGATTAATGTAGTTTTATTATTTCATAATTATAAATTAAATTTTCAGTTATATCAATTACTATCAATCATTACTAGGTTAATACCCGTGCTATGCACGAGTTTAATTGTAA
>OVAU01004025.1:0-10512 GCA_900406315.1 Biscutella laevigata subsp. laevigata | reverse complement strand
ATACTATTAAAATATCGTAATACTATAATTTAAGAAAATATTACCCCGCATATAATGCGGGTACAATTCTAGTNACCCCGCATATAATGCGGGTACAATTCTAGTCTATCTATTATATTAAAACAAACTTTATCAACTTAAAAAGTCAAAAAAAATCCCCAAGAATGATTATGCAAATATTTTGTTACATTAATATANTCTATCTATTATATTAAAACAAACTTTATCAACTTAAAAAGTAAAAAAAAATCCCCAAGAATGATTATGCAAATATTTTGTTACATTAATATTATTATTATTTCTATACAATAATGTATCACGATGCATCAAAAAAATTTAAAATATATTTATTAATTTAATAAATAGAAACTAATAAATATTCTAAAAATATTATTTCTATTTATCCATATTTAAACAATTTAAAACAATTATTTAACAATTTAATAACTAAAATATAATAAATATCCTAGATATTGATCTTCATAGAAAGAATTATCACGATGTATCACAATTTCTTAAAAATATATTTACTAATTTAATAACTAAGACTAATAAATATACAAAAGGAAAAAAACCTGTTAGTCACAAATAAAATAATTAAAAGCTACTTTAAGAAGTTATAATGGACTATTTTCTAAAATGGTTAGGCAAATATTTTGTTACAAAAGTATTATTTCTTTAGTACAATATATCATGATTTTAAAAAAAAAATATCACTAGGGGAATATTTTTGTTATTTAATTTTTAAGATATAATAATTCTACATTATTATTTCTCTACAAACATATATCATGATTTTTTTAAATATTCTTTCTTATTTAAATTTTAGGATATAATAATTTATAATATTATTTATCTACAATAATATATCAAAAAAAAATTAAAAATATTCTTTGTTATTTTAATTTTTAGGATTTAATAATTTCAAAGAAATATTTCGGACTTTTAATGAAATATTAAGGTTATAAGTTTAATCTATTTTATTATTTTGACTCTATTTTTCTTACATCAAAATACAAATTATATAGTTCAAATAATATTTGAATATCATTAAATTTTAAAACATAAATTATTTGTTAACAAATTTAATAATAGATTAAATTTATCTATATTAAATCAAATAAATATTTAAAAATATAGGAATTATGATTGAGAAATTCCACCAATCCAATCATATTTTTAAAATTAATATCTATCTTAACAATATTTAAAAACTAATATCAATCCTAAAAAGTTTAAATTAATTAGATAAAAGGCAATACATTTATATAAATTTTCAAATAAAAAAGTAAATCATGTATAAAATATATATTATCATGATTTTATAACGTAAAATATTAATTATAAATATTAATTTTAAAATAAAAAATTCCCACATTAAACACAATATCTCTTATTTTTGTTTAAATTACAATGATAACTAGCTTGGGGGCACATCGAGTATTAGTTGCCTAAAAGCAACTGTTTTTATAAATGTAGTGATTTAAAGCCTACTATAAAATTTTAACGTTTCGTTTTAAAATGTTTTAAAATTTTGATATTTCTATCATTTATCAATGGAACTATAAAAGACGTTGTGTCAATTATATTGAGGTTTGGTATTCTTAACCAACTACTGTCATTTGGAGGTATACTTCTCAATTTACTTATAATAATATCAATATCACCAAATCTACAAGATGTAAAAGATGTTCAATTTGAGAAAGAGTTATTGGTTCAAGTTGAGCCATCCAACCAACAAGCTTTTTATTTTTAAAAAAAAACCATAGCACAAAAGAACTATGAGAGATTACACAAGAAATTAAAAGCCAAAAGTAGAGCTTTTCTTGCATGACTCAATATAAATCAATACTCTGTAACACTAAACCTTCATCATACTCCTACTTAAGTAGCACACCATTACCTCTCAAGTCACCACAAATACATTGCAAACCAAACATACAAAAGACATGGCTCTTCTTGCTTTCTTCCTCCTCACCCTCCTTGTCTTCTCAAGTAACTCAATTTTCTCTGTCTCCAAGCATGTAAATTGATCATCATTATTGTTTAAACATATTGAACATAATCATGACTTTCTTGGTTTTGCAGGTTCATGTTGCACTGCGACTCGATTCCAGAGAGACAAGTACATACAGAGGAAAACGATGCTTGAATTTTCAACCAAGATTGGTGTTAACTATGGAAGACGAGGAAACAACCTTCCATCTCCTTACCAATCCATTAACTTCATCAAATCCATCAAAGCTGGTCATGTTAAGCTCTATGACGCTGATCCAGAGACTCTCACACTTCTCTCTCAAACCAATTTCTACGTCACAATAACTGTCCCTAACCACCAAATCACTTCTCTCAGCTCTAACCAAACCGTAGCTGACGATTGGGTCAAAACCAATATCCTCCCTTACTACCCACAAACCCAAATCCGTTTTGTCCTCGTTGGAAACGAAATCCTCAGCTATAACCCCGTTCAAGAGATTAACATAACGGCGAATCTCGTACCGGCCATGCGCAAAATCGTGAACTCGCTTAGAGCTCATGGGATTCACAACATCAAAGTCGGGACACCTCTCTCTATGGACACTCTTCGAACGTCGTTTCCTCCTTCGAACGGAACATTCCGGGAGGAACTCTCCGGATCTGTAATGTTACCGTTGCTGAAATTTCTCAACGGGACAAACTCTTTCTTCTTCCTCAATGTTCAGCCTTACTTCCGCTGGTCAAGAAATCCGTTAAACACAAGTTTGGAGTTTGCTCTGTTCCAAGGAAACTCAACCTATACCGATCCTAAAACCGGTTTAGTTTACCGTAATCTTCTAGACCAAATGTTGGATTCGGTTATCTATGCTATGACCAAACTCGGTTACCCACATATCCGCATCGCCATTTCTGAAACCGGATGGCCTAATTCCGGTGACCTCGACGAAACCGGAGCCAACATTCTTAACGCAGCGACGTATAATCGGAATTTAATCAAGAAGATGACAACAAATCCACCAATCGGTACACCAGCTAGACCCGGATTAGCTATTCCAACTTTTATTTTCTCCTTATTCAATGAAAACCAAAAAACCGGTTCGGGAACACAAAGACATTGGGGAATCCTGCGTCCGGACGGTACACCGATCTACGACATAGATCTCACAGGTCAAAGAAACTTAACCGGTTTTAACCCATTACCTAAACCGACCAACAACGTTCCTTACAAAGGTCAAGTGTGGTGTGTACCGGTCGAAGGAGCCACTGAAGCTGAGCTTGAAGAAGTTTTGAGGTTGGCTTGTGGACGAAGCAACACCACTTGTGCAGCTTTGGCTCCGGGAAGAGAATGTTACGAACCGGTCTCAGTTTATTGGCATGCACGTTACGCGGTTAGCTCGTACTGGGCTCAGTTTCGTAACCAAACCGCTCGGTGTTACTTCAATGGACTTGCTCATGAGACCACGACCAATCCTGGTTAGCCATTTTCAATCAACCGTTCTCGTGAGAGAGTAAGGGTATTTTTGGAATTTACGGTAACTAATAGATATTGTTTTTTTAACAGGAAATGATCATTGCAAGTATCCGAGCGTTACTCTGTGAGGAAAGAGGAAGAAGAAGAAGACAAAATGATCAAGAAAGCTGAATTTTATTCGTATTACTTTATTGTTCTTCATCTTTATTATATATTTTTCTTTTCTAACTTCATGTGAACAAAAAACAAACATCCAATAATTAATAAATAATTTTCTCCGTTAATAATGTCAAGAATAATGTCCCATTACTATTGGTTTATGTATAAATCAGTAAATCACATACTAATGACAAATTTAAAAGCTACAAAATTCTGTAAAAATGTTTTAAATTTTACCAAATATTTTAAGAAAATTGTAAAAATAAATTGAATATTTTTTTCTTTTCTTTTTAGACATATGAATTAAATAATATGTCCATGTGACTGCAATTAATAATTTATCTTTTTGTCGCAAAAATTGAATCCAATTCGGAAGAAAATTAAATTTATTTAACTTCCACCACCGATGAGTAGCAACGCATCTCGTACCAACGACAACGACATCGCTGAGTTTTTTTACTATCTATGTTACTTTAGCTTCGAGATCTCTCTATGTTCAGTCTCCTCTTTACGGTCCCCATCTTATCTGGAAAATGCTACTTCTTCTGAAAACCTGATTGTTCCTTCTTCCTCGCTCCTTCCTCATTCCCTCGAGAGCGCCAACGATGACGTCGACTTCTTTGGGATCTTCGACTCTGCTTTCTTACGGCTCTTCTACTCGTGTTCTTGGGTTTAGATTGATTTTGGGTTACGACAGATTTCTAGTTTCCTCAATCCGCCGATTTCGGATTCATTGCGAGTCCAAGGCGAGTTCAAATTTCTGCGTTTTATCTTGAATAATCTATTTTCTGGGTTTTTTTCTTGGAATTGATTCAGATTCTCTCGCTTTTGATTTCGAAAGTTGTTAATATGAAGAAAGTCCATTTTCTATGTATATATATATATATATATATATATATGTATATACGTGTAATCATTATCTGTGGATGACTGAACTTTCGAACTGTGCAAGTTTAGTGATTGACATGATTTAGATCACTCCTACTCATTAAGAAAACTTTTCAATATTTATATATTTTTTTTAAAATTGATGCATAAGTTTGTGAATTCTTAGGAATTTAGCTGAACCAACGCCTTGGTAATTTGAATCTTTTAATAGGTATGTAAACCAAAATGCGCTCTTTCTCACTAAAACGAGGAGTTTGATCAGTTCTGTTCAGATATGTTGTCTGTTATATGTGTTTTCTTTGTGGTTTTATCTGCACTAAGGTTCTTGTCTACTTCCATAACATCCATTTCCGTATGTTTCTGATTCAGGAAAAGGAAGTGAGGCGGTCTTCGCCGTTCCTTGAAAGCTCGTCACTGTCTGGAGATGCTGCTTTGCTCTGTAACGAATGGAAGGCCGTTCCTGATATTTGGAGATCATCTGCAGAAAAGTATGGTGATAGAGTTGCATTGAGAGATCCTTACCATGACCCACCTCTGGAATTGACGTACAAGCAGGTAGGTTTTCTTGTTAATGGTACTTTTTCATCAATATTGTTGCAAAAGAGGTATAAGGAGAGACCATTCCTTTGAATTTTCCACGATGACTTGTTCAGTGATCTAGGAGGTTGGTATTACAGTCAAGCAGGGTCTGCTTTTTATCTTTGTGTTAAAAAATGATTGTGGAAACCTCAGAATTTTTAGTGGTAAAGTTACTTTGAATAACATTAAAAGCTGTAGTATACTCTATTCCATGTCGACTACAGTGTGGTGAGAGAAGAGCAGCTAACTAACATTCTTGTTCACTTCCTTATGATGGATGCTTGAAAAATTGATTGGTGTTTTAATGTTTTTAGTCAGGCATGCCCTTTGGTGTTTGTTATGTGCACTTTTGTCTTAGATCGCTTAGTTATTCTCTGTGGGAAACTGAAGCCTTTCATCTAATTTACATAATATTCAGTTGGAACAAGAAATTTTGGACTTCTCTGAGGGCTTACGAGCTGTTGGAGTGAAAGCAGATGAGAAGATTGCACTTTTTGCTGATAACTCCTGCCGATGGCTTGTTTCAGATCAAGGTATGCGATTGATGATATGGAACACACTCGAGTTTAGTGTTGAAAATCAGTCTTTTAACTCATTAACTTTATAGGGAGAATCGTGAAGAAATAGGGGGATTGATACATTCCAGAGTTTCAAGTCTATGCTTTCCTATAAGTTTGTAGTTTTTTCATACTTTCTAAGCACCTCACTAGTATCTTCCTTTTTGTTCTATAGATGTTGTAGACGGAGAAAATTCCAGCTTTAGGGGTTACGTATATGTTTTTTCATGACTGAAAAGTTTCAACTGAAATTTACTTTCCTTCCGTTACAAATTTGCAAAGACGCAAGTCTTGTAGGAGTTGTTTCACTTCGTACTCTTTTAGTTGATGATAAGCTTTGCTTAACTATTTCGACTTCACTTCTTAGTTTATTAATTTTAGTATTTCACAGCTCCTTGATTTCTCCTTCTCCCGTCGCTATGCATTGGTATCTTTATGTTTTGTTTATTACTCTATGCCAGGTATAATGGCCATAGGAGCAGTCAATGTTGTAAGAGGATCTAGGTCCTCTGTAGAAGAGTTGTTGCAGATATACCGTCATTCTGAAAGGTATGCCTACACTTTTCATTTGTTGTTGTTTGATGTAAATATCATACATACTCTTGAGAGGTGGATAAGTTTGACTTCATTAAAACACAACATGAATTTCCATCACAGTAATACTGACTTCAACTTTGTACCGTTTGTTTCATCATCGTGTTATTTTATTTTCATGTAGTTAGATGTATATTATGGTGCTATTGAGTCCTAATAGCAGTAGCTTTGGTTTCTTAATGATTTATAGTTTTAGGTTATGTTTAGGAATTCTGATTATGTGCGGTTCTAGTTAAAAAGCTCTTTGATTTTTTTTCATTTTTTTTCTTGCATTAGCTCGCAAGTAAAAGCATAACTCTTTTTGTCCCTCATAATACTCTGTCTCTTCAGTTAATGTGGCCATACTTGTTTGCAATATATAGAGATCATGAATCCCAAGTGATATGTATTGCAGTGTAGCCCTTGTTGTGGACAATCCTGATTTTTTCAACCGCATCGCTGACACATTTACGTCCAAGGCATCACTCAGATTTTTGATACTTCTCTGGGGTGAGAAATCATCATTGGTTACGCAGGAGATGCAGGTTCCGGTTTACAGTTACACAGAAATTAGAAACCTAGGATATCAGAGACGTGCAAGATTATCAGGATACAATGATACCAGTACGTTGAGGCTCTATGCTTTTTTCTTCAACAAGACACTGAAAGAACAAACCCTTGATGCTAACAAAATGGAAGACTGCAGGTAACTATGAATATGAATTCATCGATCCAGATGACACAGCTGCGATTATGTATACCAGTGGTACCACTGGAAATCCAAAAGGGGTTATGCTTACTCATCAGAATCTTTTACACCAGGTTCAAATCAATATACACAATGTTTTCTTTATAAAGTACCAAATTTCTTTTATAATTTTTTCTTTAAAACTTTCCAGATAAAATACTTATCCAAATATGTACCTGCTCAACCTGGGGATAAATTTCTAAGCATGCTGCCATCATGGCATGCCTATGAACGTGCTAGTGAATACTTCATATTCACTTGTGGAGTTGAGCAAATGTATACGTATATAAGATTCTTGAAGGTAACTCTCAGAGTCCATATTAGTTTAGTCAGTGTCTTTTACAATCATTGTACTTATATCCAGTTGTGTTGGTCCCCTATAGTGTGATACTTTTTTTTTGTGTGTGGTAATTATAGTGTGATATGTCACTCACTTCCTTTCTGAGATCAAACACTAGTTGTGCCATGGAAGTTTGGAAAGACACATGTTACATTTTAACTGTGAAACTGTGAAATTTTTAACTGAATAATCATTTAACAGTTATGCTTTTCGCTTAAACTCTTTTTTTTTTGTCTTTTGGTATAGGATGATCTAAAGCGGTATCAACCAAATTATCTTATTTCCGTTCCTTTAGTATACGAGACACTATACAGGTTTGTTACTTTTCAAGTTAAAGTTTGCACAAATACTCATATTATATGCTTCTGGTTGGTGTTTCTACTCATTCGTTTCATCTTTATGAAACAAAATCCATGATTTGACTAGTCCTCAGCATTCTCAAACATGTTTTTGTTGGTTAAAACATGACGTTTTCCTTCTTTTCTTTATTTCCTCTTTGAGCACAACAGTGGGATTCAAAAGCAAATTTCTTCAAGTTCTACTGCACGTAAATTTCTAGCACTTACATTGATCAAAGTCAGTTTAGCATATATGGAGATGAAAAGGATCTATGAGGTTCATATAAGGCCTTCTTTAACATTTTTGTTCTTACCTTACAGTTTGTTTTAAAAAGTTTTTTCTGCTTATGGTATTTGCACTGGTTTTACAGGGTATGTGTCTGACAAAAGAGCCAAAGCCTCAAATGTATATTATTTCCTTGGTGGATATTTTGTGGGCAAGAGTTGTTGCTGCCTTACTGTGGCCCTTGCATATGTTGGCTAAAAGGCTTATCTACAAGAAAATTCATTCGTCTATTGGGATATCAAAGGTATAGTACACAAATTCTATTTTTTTTATTTTGTTTTCTCAGATGTATATTTCTTGCCAAAAACAATTCTTTTTTTTTTTTGGTTTTCAAACAGGCTGGTGTAAGTGGAGGTGGAAGTTTACCCATTCATGTTGACAAGTTTTTTGAGGTTAAGCTGTTCTATAATTTTCTCTTGGACAAATATAGGTTGATTACTTTTTTTACATGTGAACAAGTTTCGATATGTAAAAGACAAAATCTTGCAGGCCATTGGTGTGATTTTACAAAATGGTTATGGTTTAACAGAGACCTCGCCAGTTGTCTGTGCACGGACACTTAGCTATAATGTGAGTAACTCCTGCTTCCATTTTATAGTCGATTTTTTTCATTTCAAAAACCTTTGAAGTTTCCTTTTGGGGTTGTTGCAAAATAAAAGTTACCAAAGTTTGTAGAGAATGCAGTCCATTTAAAGTAAGTATTCAACACAATTTGGCAAGTTAGTTGATTGAATCTCTTTCCAAATCAACTAAAACCAGAAATAAAAGAAGACTGACTTTTGTTTTCCTTCTTACATTACAAGTCTTTAATGTCATTTTCTTTGATCCATCAGTTACATTTTTCTACTACTTACTCATGTATTTTGTTTCTCTCTCTCTCTTTTTGTTTTTAATGAAGGTTCTTGGCTCAGCTGGGCATCCAATGCATGATACAAAATTCAAAATTGTAGATCCCGAGACTGATAATGTTCTCCCTCCTGGTTCCAAGGGCATTGTCAAAGTCAGAGGTCCACAGATTATGAAAGGTTACTATAAGGTAGTTTTGTATTAATGAACTTACTTTTAATCATACTATTACTTTGAAGTTGTGAAACAAAAACCAAGCTCTTTTCTTCTGAACCATTTAAGCTTTATACTTTCTTCCTTCGTTTCCTGGTTGATTCATAAAGCATCACTATGTTGTATGTAAATATGTGCAAGGGCTTTAAGCATTGATTATCAGCTCACATTTCTGTTGGTGTGTGCGCTTCAAGAATCCATTGACCACAAAGCAAGTTCTAGATGAGAACGGATGGTTCAACACAGGAGATACCGGTTGGATAGCACCACATCACTCAACAGGACGGAGTCGTCGCTGTGGAGGAGTCATCGTTCTTGAAGGCCGTGCAAAGGACACAATAGTACTCTCCACAGGTGTAATTATCCTTGAGTCATCAAAACCGGTCCTTTGGTATTAATAAAATTTACCATCACTATTAGGTGAAAACGTGGAACCATTGGAGATTGAAGAAGCTGCCATGAGAAGCAGTTTGATTGAACAAATAGTTGTTATTGGACAGGTCTTCTCTTAAAAGAAAATTACAAAAGATTTTAATATCGGTTTGATTACTTCGCATTATTCGAACTGATTTCTTCTCATTCACAGGATCAGCGTCGTCTTGGAGCCATCATTATCCCAAACAAAGAAGAAGCGCAAAGAGTAGAACCTGAAATGTCCAAAGAAAAATTAAAGAGATTGGTCTACGAAGAACTGAGGAAATGGTAAATAAATAAAGATACTTTGTAACTTCAAATAAATGTATTAGAATCTTATATCACTATGTTGTTGCAGGACATCAGAATGCTCGTTCCAAGTCGGACCGGTCTTGATCGTGGAGGAGCCTTTCACGGTAAAATATATATACAAAATCCTTTCTTTACTGTTGTTTGTGTTATTTCAGGACCCGATGAGAATGAACTCTGTTTTATTACACAACGTTGCAGATAGACAATGGCTTAATGACACCAACTATGAAGATTAGACGGGACAAGGTCGTGGATAAGTACAAAGACCAGATACATAAACTTTACAATTAACTCTTTTTCCAAGCAAATATACTTATTATCTAACTTTGGGTAGGATCTTCACCTTGTTGTTGATAGTATATATAAATAAATTGATATAACTTAAATAAGCTATTTTTTTTGTCAATCTTATACATTTCATGAAAAAAATTATGTGTAGGAAAATAAAAGATACATCAATAAATTTAGTCAATGAAAAACTATTGAGGTCTCAATACTCTAAAAATAAGTAATCAAAATATAATCTATTCTATTAAAGCAGAATAAATCTACCATAAATAAGTCATAGTGAAGTATTTCCTAGGGTGGTTAGGCATATATTTTATTACAATAAAATTAAATAACTATAAGTAAATAAATCTATATCCGACACGTAAATAACTAAAAAAATCATATTTAATTAATTATAAGATTTTAAAAATAATAACTGTTGGGGCAAAAATAATCGGGTTCATTAAGATCTACGGATGACACGGAAACGAAGTTAAATTGGTCTCTTCTATTAATTAGGGTTTCGTTGACAAGATCTTAG
>OVAU01004024.1:0-10513 GCA_900406315.1 Biscutella laevigata subsp. laevigata | reverse complement strand
TAAATATTTAATAAAAGGGTAAAATCGGAAGTTCAAATTTCTTTTAAAAGGGTATAGGGGATTAAGTGAGCCTAGGAGATGTCTCGATTTAGGGGCAATACAGAAATTGCCTCGACCCAGAGGCTTTTCTTCTGGTCCGATCCCTTCTACTTCTCCTGATCCCACCGCTGTAGCTGTTCCTCCACCGTCTTCTTACAATAGCGTACCTCCTCCGATGGATGAAATCCAGATGGCTAAACAAAAGGCACAAGAGATCGCAGCTCGTCTTCTCAACAGTGCTGATGCTAAACGTCCTCGCGTTGAAAATGGTGCTTCGTATGATTATGGTGATAAGGGTTTTAGCTCTTTTCCTTCTGGTGTGTAAAAAGCTTCTTTTTCGCTTTTCGATTTTGTGTTTAAGTCAGTTCTTGTTTGTGTTTTGTTTTTGGGTTGAGACTGAACTTCTTGATTGTGTGATTGACTTTTTATTTAGATGGTAAACAGATGTCAGGAACGGGTCCATCTTCGATACCGGTTTCTTATGGTCGCTTTCAGGGGACTGTTAAGAAGATTGATATTCCAAATATGAGAGTTGGTGTTATTATTGGTAAAGGTGGGGAAACGATTAAGTATCTTCAACTTCAGTCTGGAGCTAAGATTCAGGTTACCAGAGATATGGATGCAGACCCTCATGCTCAAACGAGGACTGTAGACCTAACTGGCACACCAGACCAGCTTTCAAAGGCTGAGCAGTTGATCAATGATGTTCTCCAAGAGGTAGTTTTATATTGTAGTCTGTGACATCAAATATTTTTGATGTTAGTGACGAAAATGATTGTTAGTTTTGAATGAATCTGATAATTTTGGCTCAGGCTGAGGAAGGTGGTTCAGCTGGTCAAGGTGGAGGCTCTCGTAGGATGGGTGGACAGCCAGGATCTGATCAATTTGTTATGAAGATTCCTAATAATAAGGTACTTAAAGCTTTGGAGATTGACCAATATCTGTAACCTCTGTCTTTTATGTAACACACAAACGGCTTTAGGTTGGTTTGCTGATTGGTAAAGGAGGTGAAACAATCAAATCTATGCAAGCTAAGACTGGAGCACGAATTCAGGTTTGTATTGTATACCTTTGTGCAGCTTTCTTGTGAAACTAGGTTGTATATTATGGTTAGATTTTTTTCTTCTGATAGTATAATGTTATCTAACCTGTGGGAATTGTTTACAGGTTATCCCTTTGCATTTGCCCCCTGGAGATCCAACGCCAGAAAGAAATTTGCAGATTGATGGAACCTCTGATCAGATTGAACATGCTAAACATTTAGTTAACGAAATCATCAGTGGCGAGGTATGTTTGATTGTTGTGTTTGTAGCATGCTTCTGCAATGTTTATTTTTCTACCTGTAATTGATAGTGTTTTAATTATATGTCTAGTCTGTAAATGTTGTATCTGTTAATCCATAGATGGCTATAGTTTAGAATATCTGAAATATATTTGATTCTAGCTTTGGTAAAGAAATCTTGATGATGGGTGATGTAGGTTATAGTAGTTTCACGTAGTAAATTATCAGCTGCTAACTACTGATTTTGCTGATGATGAGCTTTACTCTTCGTATGCCCTCAGTTATGCTGTATATAGTTCTTCTCTTCCGCTTATTTGCAGGAAAAGGTTTCTAGTGTCATGTTAACGCACTTGAAAAGACGTTTCTGGACTTACAAAAGAAATGTTTCATCTTGAATATTTCTTAGCTTCATATTGTTGTTGAAGTTATAAGAGATTATATGTTATTTCTTCATTCTTTGTTCACCATTTGCTAGTACCTTCCTATACAAAATTTCATGCTTGTGTTACTATTCGATTGCTCTATCCATTTCATATTTTCATTTTTTACAATCCAAATTTACAATGTGCTTAACATGGTTCTTCATGACGCTTAATGTTGCCAAGAGATATTTTTAGCATATCCTCTAATTCAAATTTTCATCATCGAGAGCTATGTTGTATATCATTATGGAATAATGCAGACATCAATGTTTCTGTGCACAGCCAAGCTAGCTGATCCTGCAAGGGTTTGGGTAGCCTTTGTGAGGTTGCTGAATAGTTTCAATCCAACTTGCTGTGATAGTATTTCTGAACTGTTTTATATTTGATGATTCTTAAGATACTGTTCTATGCAGTAAATGCAATATTCGTTTTGGTACATGTGCAATTGTGCACCATTGTTTCTTTCAGTCAAATTCTCTTTTGTTCTGTTATTACTTCTAGTTTCAATCATCATCAGGGTAATCACTAAAGGTGGGCAACTGACATATGAAGAAGACCTGTTAGTCTTTTTCTCGTCTCAACATTTGCTAACCTAGTCACTGTTTTTATTATGCCTTGTTTTGCTTGCCACAATTATTCCTGGTTTCGTTTCTAGTCGAACCCTTCAGCCATAAGTTATCTCAGAAAGGTTATTGTTGATATTGTGGGAAATGGCACTCTTCACTTGGTATTAGGTTATTTTGCTGTACCAACTTTTCCTTTGGGGATATAGGTTCCATGTATATGTATGTTGCTTTTGTCTGCAAAAGCTTCTATTGTATTGGTGTTTTTTCTTGCACCCAATTTATCCTCGGATAGGGAAAGGGATGGGCTTCTGCAGGAGTAACCCAATATTTCACCCATCAGTACGGTATGTAGGCATCGCCATTACCTTCTAGAATATGATATGATCTTGGTTGATCCTATATGGACAGATATTGGTAAATGACAGTAACCATTTGTGCCCTCTCTTAATCTAGGCTCTCTCTTTTTTTTTTATCTCTTGTATATGGCATTGCCTCTATGTTCATGTACTTTTTATCTGTGNATATCCCCCGGGGAAGCAAGTTACCTATGCTTATTTTGTTGTCTTGTTTTAATGCAGAATCGTATGAGAAACTCATCAATGGGTGGAGGCTATCCACAACGAGGTTATCAAGCCCGGCCGCCATTAAGCTGGGCACCACCTGGTACTCCGCCAACCCAACCTGGTTATGGTTACATGCAACAAGGAGCGTATCCTGGTCCACCTCAGTACGGTCAATCACCTTACGGAAGTTACCCTCAACAATCTTTAAGCTGGGATCAATCCTCTGTGCAACCATCTCAGCAGAGTGCGCAAGGTGAGTATGATTATTACGGTCAGCAACAGTCACGGCAACCAAACAGTGGTGGTAGCTCAGCCCCACCGACAGGTACAGCCAGCTACAATTACTACCAGCAGGCTTCTGGTTATGGTCACGCTGGCCAGGGATTCGGGCAAGATGAATATGGGGTTTACAATACTTCACAGCAATCGGGATATGGTCAAGCTGCTGGGTATGATCAACAGCAGGGTGGTTACGGAAGCATCAATAATCCAGGTCAAGAGGAAGATGCCTCTCAAGCTGCTGCTCCACCATCATCAGCTCAGTCTGGACAAGCTGGTTATGGTTCAACAGGTCAACAGCCTCCTCAAGAGAGTACTGGTCAAGCAGGATATGGAGCTGCTCCAACTTCTCAAGCTGGTTACAGCAGCCAGCAACCACCAGCGGCTTACAGTTCTGGCTATGGAGCACCACCACCAGCTGGGAAGCCACCAGCATACGGTCAGAACCAGCAGTCTCCAGGTGCTCCTGGGAGCTATGGTAGTCAGTCCGGATATTCCCAACCAGCGTCATCAGGTTATGGACCACCTCCAACATATGGTGGGTATGGTCAAGCACCACAGGGATATGGGTCTTATGGAGGATACACTCCAGCTGCTCCTGGTGGTGGAGGTTACTCATCTGATGGGTCTGCTGGAGCCACCGCTGGTAGTGGTGGTATGCCGGCTTCACAGAGTGCTGCTCCTCCACCAGCTGGACCACCGAAGGCATCACCTAAAAGTTGATATTGTTTATGGCTAAATTTCATCTGTTATTACAACACAGGGTTCCTTGCTCTTTATCATTTTCGTTAGGATTTTAAAATGTTTGTGTTTTGAAGTTGTATTTTCTTTTAACTTTTTTTTCTCTATATTTGAGATAATGGTTAATGTTATGTTTAATCCGCTTTGTCTCTTTATTTTCTCAAGTGATAACCAAGACAACAAATAAGAACTTCTATGAACTTCAAACTGTCGTCTCTCAAGAGGATTTTTTGGTTTTGGTTATTGGAGTAGTCGCTAGGCTCTTTTAGAGGACTAAACTAGTGCTTAGTTAAACTTTAGTATAGAAAGTGATGACCCGATCAGGCGCATACACGAAAGCTTTTTATTAAAGTTGTGATGGATCTCAAAGTGGTTCAGGTGTACAACTGTTACCACATAGACATATCTGACACACTCTTTCGTTTTATGCGATAGATTTATGTTCCTTTATATAAGCCAAAGCTTTGATAAGGAGAAAGAGGAGTTAAGTCAGAAAGACTAAGAAGTGAAGTTGGGAGGTGATGTCTTCATTCCACTTGTGAAAAACCTCCACCCGTCTCACACTTTGTCCTGCCAACGAAAGAGAGTATGCAATTTACGAATCTTCATACCGCAAATGAGCCATAAAGACAGAAAAAGTAGTTCGGTTGAGATTAAGGCTTACTTGTGATCTGAAGGATTTGGTCTAATCTCATATACGATTGTTGCAACAACATCTCTTTTCAACTGTTAAAGATCAAAGGCAAAACTTAAGCAACTACTACACCATATTAATAGAGCAGCATTTGTATGTATGCACTACTTACCTGGGTTGCTTCACCTTTGAACCCGATATAATGAATTTGTGTAATGTCACCTCCAAAGCTCTCAGGGAAATGCAATGTTATGTTCCCAACACTCTGGAATTTTGAATACCTAATCAAAGGTCAAAGCTTTCACTGTATCAGAAATTACACCTTTGATTGAAGCAAAAGCATAAGTAGTAATGTTCGATATAGACTCTATAAGATTCATTACAAACTAGAGAAACTATATAATGTGTGGAGAAATATACCTGGTCTGATATTCTAAGCCTCCTTGCAAATTTTCAGCCAACTCCCATTCCTTTAAAAAAACTCACAAATGTTTAAGCATTGGTGGGCTTTCGTTGGCAATTTTTGGTAAGAAAAATACGCACAAGAGAATACCTGAATGGCTTGCATGCTCTCAGCATCTGAGAAGTCAATCCCCTCGCGATTAATGAACCTAGTTGTGAGAAAAAAATCAGCTTTCTGTATTTCCAAATGATGGAACTGTATGCAGAATTCAACACATGCATACATCAAAAGTTTTAAGAGTAGTTTAGACATACACTCTCAACTTAGAAGGGCTTTTCCCATCAGGGCCACCAACAATTGATATACTCTTGATCTTGACGTCTGATGTGAATCTATGATAATCATGACAACATGACGAATGAGCTGCAATCCAGAAGTTATAATAGTTTTCATAATAACAAAACATGGACTTTATCTTCTTCTCCCAACTTCTTTCATGTGAATGATCTGAAGTCACAACATTTCTTAATGCAAAATATTGTGCGAGTTATTGAATAAACAACCAATGCATTCAGCCAGAATTAAAAAGTCTTGTGGAAAACAAAATGCCCAATTGAAGTTAACAATAAATAACTATGACATACGGTACAAAGACGAGCAATTCAGGGTCCCCCTCATTGCTTTCCAAATGCTCCTGTAAGCAAGAAAAATATAACATTTCCTTCAGACATTATCATACACTGATCATATAAGGGTTTCCTATCACATATCGGATTGCTAAATGGCTTATTGGCTTATTAGATTTAGGTCATGTGCTGGTGATATAGCTACTGCATCCTTGCCACAATCTTTTAAAGGTAAAAGAACCATTCTTCAATATAAGATTCAAACCATAAGCTATTTTGACAAGTGAAAGTACCCCAGAAGAGTGTAACCGCTGTTCCCACGCTTTGAAGACTGATTTCGCACTTCCTGAAACAGCTTCATTTAAAGCAAACACCTGAAACCAAAGTTATAAGTAATTAAAACTCATCTTTCTAAGCAATAAGCATATACTTATACGCAGAAAAATATAGCCTTATACTCAAACGCCTAATTCACAAAAAACCCATATTATGTTAGCTATGTATATCTTTTTTTTTTTTTTTTGTCCATAGCTATGTATATCTAAAAACCCTAAATTAAGAAAAAATGATAGACCCAAATTTTGAGGAAATTCGAATTATTGAGGAAATTCTATCAACAAATAATACCCTTTAAAACAATTTTCGCAAGCAGTTTCTCATAGACCCAATTCCACATAGTTTCGAAATACAGCTCACACATGAATCCAGCGAATATAAAATCAGAGTATCATCGTCATTTCCGGAGAATCAATCTAGAAGTGAAACTTCCTTCTGGCGGATTAAACGTGATTATTGACGAGCAGGTAGCGAAAGTGATGGTAGATAACAGAGAGAGATACCTTGGAGAGATCAATGTGCTTATATAGAGACCAATCAGATGAACACTCGTGATCCTCACAGTTGTGATCATGCGTACACGACATTTTCTCTTCGGCGAAACACCAAATCAGAAAATTGTTGCGGCGCTCAAAATCGAGAAAAGGGATCAATCAGTTTGGAGTGCTTAATGGGGGGATGGGGTGAAGAGCTTGAACTCCTTATGTTATTTCTTTATTTTTTTATTACCAAAACGTGATGAATGTTAGTTTTTTTTTTTTCCAAAGTAAAAGCTATAGATATATAAAAATTTAGTACAAAGAACCGATCCAAAAAAAAAAAAACAACACAAAGTTCGGCGAATGCAAACAGAAACCCGAGAGAAAAGCTCGACGGTTGAAACACAATCCCGAGAGACTAAGCCGGCGGTAGACAAAGATAACCCCGGAAACCAAATAAAAAAACACGGTTAAACCAGAAAAGAACACCCATAACTACAACTCAGACGAGGGAAGAGAACAAGGGACGGAGGACAAGCAGATGACGACAATGCCAAATTATTGAGAGAAACGCGTAACGTCTGAGGCTAGAAAGATGTTATCCACCCGATCTTGTGAACAGTTCCACTAGCAGCTGTAGACGAAAACCGAACTCCAGAAGTCTTGGATAGATATACCAATAAAACCAAGATAGTTCCACGGCAATAAAAGACTCCGTTTGACCCGAGCAAGAAACGGAGAGAGCCTCCACCACAATTCGAACAAGACCTCGACTAAAGAGAGCTAAACCTACCAATCACGATCAGCAGGGCGGGTACCAAATCTGGTCATAACCAACTAAACCGAGAAAACCGGAACCAACAACCACCCAGGAAAACAGCCAAATCTAAAGCCGGGGACCTGATCCGAGAACTCCAAACGGGGACCTCACTAGCCTAGCGAAACCATATATCCACTTCGCCATACCTGGGAAAAGCGAAAGCATTTCCGGCCACAGAGATCTTGCGGCGTGGAGCAGAGGATAAGCAAGGAGGAGCGGGGATGGGATCCGACAGCGAAGCCTCCGAAGAAGCTGACGAAAAACATGACCTCGACATCAGATCTGAAAGCCCAATGAAGAGAGGACGCCGGACCGGAGCAAAACGAGAAAGAGCAAGGGAGAAGCTGAGGCAGAGAGATCCGCCACTAACTCGCCGTCGACAAAAAGTCTCCACCATCAAGCTCCAACCCTCCCTTCCGAAAACTATCTTCACTACATGAAAAGAAAAGTAAAAGGAGGACAAGAGAGCTCCCCCACCGCCATCGTGGAGACTGCACGATGAGGGAGAAGATCTTCAACAATGGAGGCGGCTAGGGTTTACAGAGGAAAGGGAGAGAGACCTGCGGTCTTATATTGGTTTGATGTCTCGTAATTTACGTGATGAATGTTAGTTATGTCCATGTGCTTTTAGCAAAATAACATTGAAACCAACAAAAATTAAAAGAACCAAAAGCGGACTAAACCAGCAAAAATTAAAAGAACCAAAATCGACCCAACTAACCAATTGAATTCTCAACAAAAAAAAACTTGATTTCGCTGACGAATAAAGAACGCAAACCTAAAGGAGAAGTAACGAACTAATTTCACGACAGATTCAAATCTTCTCGTAATACTACTAAGCACCCGAGAAATCTACTGAAATAAGAGAATCTATTAGATTGTATTTTGGTTTGGTTCAATTGTAATCTATTAGAGTAGATTATTGGTTTAGTCTCAGTTTAGTCAATTGTATATAAGGTTGACATTGTACATTTTATACGTTTGAGAAAATAGAAAAAAAGAAAACTTTCTCTTTGAATCTCCTTTCTATTATGGTATCAGAGCGATTTCCGCTCCATTTTCTCCGATTCAACTCGTTTTCTTTATCTTCTTCTTCTCCGCTTCCTTTAATTGTTGTCGCAAAACCGGATCTGAGTTGTTTAGAAGTTAACGAAGCTCTTCTTCCGTCTCTTTCGAAGATTGTGAGCTAATCGTTGTACTTGAGCTAGTTATGTTGCATCGAAGGTAATCTATGGTGAAACAAGGGAAGAAATTAAGAACTCGAGAAATCTCCAGTGAAACTGAAAAATATCAGACATGAAGAAACGTAATGCTTCCTCACCTGGTGACGATTCATAATCGAATCCTGTGAATGTTCCACAAATCTCAGTGAATCAAGGTATTTCTAGATCTATCTTTGCCGGAATGGAATCTTACGATAATGTGCATAGTCCATTCTTCCTTCATGTTGCAGATCATCATGGTTTAAGCATTGTTACTCAGATTCTAGACGGTACGAATTACAACAACTGGTACATAGTTATACGAGTTAGTCTAGATGTCAAAAACAAGCTAGGTTTTATAGATGGAACATTGCCTAGACCGGATGAAGATGATTCAATGTTTAGAATCTGGAATCAATGCAATAGTATGGTGTGAAAGCTTGGTTAATGAATGTGGTGAACCAAGAGATCTATGACAATATTCTCTATTACGAAGATGCAGTGGAAATGTGGAAAGATCTCTTCTCTAGGTTTAGAATCAGCAACTTACCACAAAAGTATCAACTCGAGCAAAGCATTGCAAACCTAAAACAAGGCACTTTAGATATATCTGCTTACTACACGAAGAAGAAGACCTTATGGGAGCAACTTTCCAACACCAAAACAAACTTTGTGAAACGTTGTGAATGCGATTATGTGAAGGAACTACTGGATGATGCAGAGACAAGTAGGATTATTCAATTTCTTATGGGATTGAATGAGAGTTTGCTAACATAAGGGGACAGATCTTGAACATGAAACCTAGGCCGCGTTTGACTGAGATATACAACATTCTCGATCAAGACCAAAGTTAGAGGACTATGAGCAACAATCACATATCATCTCTGGCTCATAGTGCTTTCCAGGTTCAGTCTGTTACACAGGTGGATTCTAGTCAAGCTTTGTTATCTCAGGTAAGTTATCAGAAACTAAAGTGTTTGTATTGTTCTAAGTTGGGACACATGGCAGATAAATGCTATAAAAAGCATGGATTCCCTCCTAGTATGGTGAAGTAGAAGAAACCTGCCACTATAGGAAATTCCAATCTTGCTTCTACTGTTTGTCTGAACCAGAACACTTTGGAACAACCTTCTGAAAATAACAGCGAAAATTTGACTAAGGATCAACTTCAGGCAATGATCTCGTACTTGAGTACTCAGCTTCACACCACTAGTGTCACATCATCTTCGGAGACTGCTGTAGCCTCTCCTTCATCTTCGTTGCCTGTGATATCTCAAATCTCAGGTAACACTTCTTATGATTCTATTACTTTTCACAATAGTGCTGTCTACGACATGCTTGCCTCTTCTATATCTACATAATCGGTTGTGTCTCTTAGAGCTTGGTAATAGATTCAGGAGCTACTCACCATGTTAGCCATTGTAGGGATCTATTCATCAATTACAAACCTCTAGACAAAACCTTTGTCAGTCTTCCTAATGGTTGTGTCGTTTCTATAGAAGGCATAGGTCACATTCGATTAACTGGTGCTATCTCACTACATGATGTCCCAGAATTCAAATTTAATTTGCTAAGTGTTAGTGTATTGACTAGAACTTTGCATTGTGAAGCTCGTTTTACGTCTGATTCTTGTACTATTCAGGAAATTACTCGGGAGTTGATGATTGGTCAAGGTAGTCGAGTGGAGAACTTATATATTCTGGATGAATCTAATAGTAGTTTACTTACCACACCAGGTATTCATTATGTTTGTTCTAGCTTTACCACAGATCATGTCACTTGGTATCAGATCCTACCGGGTAATATCAAGTTCGATAATACTCATCCCTCACGTTTCTCAAGGTCAGACTATTATTACGAAAGTCAAGAGCTCCTCCTGCATCCTTAAGGAACTGTCTCCCAAGGACTATTACTCCATACTTGATCATAGATTGATCAAGCACATAGAAGTCAGTGTTGATCCATGATCGTTGCACCTGAATGCCAACACAAGAGACTATCCCGGTTGGAGGAATGTAGGCTCCTGCGTAACTTTCCAAGTACACATCAGGGCAAGGGCTTTGAGCAAGTTTTAGGTGTATGCACAGGTCAATGCTCATAACGTTCACTGAAGAGCTAACG
>OVAU01004023.1:0-10514 GCA_900406315.1 Biscutella laevigata subsp. laevigata | reverse complement strand
TGCTTAGGATTGTTAGTGACAAACAAATTCCTACTCCGCTTCGACCTAGATAACATTCTCCATAGAATTAGTGTNAGAGATGAAGGTGATAATGATTGACTCACTCAATCAATGAAGAACATAATGGTTTGAATCACTCAAACAAACTAAAATTCCAGGGGTTTCAATAGACCACAAGTGAATCACTCACTTAAGAACTAAAGAATTAAACACAAAGAAACTTTGTAAAGAGAAGAAACGATTTTTCTTATTAATATGATGATCAAGGGTGCTTCTGAATAAGGATGAATTTGAGCTTTTTACAGGCTCATTTACAATGGTCTAAAGACTAAAACAAGAAATAAAATCAAAGCATTGAAGGTAAAACTAGCCGTTGGACAATGATGGTGAAATTCGGCCAAATAAGGAAACTTGGTGATCTTGTATCTTGAAAGCTTGAGTGCAAAGTTGTGGTGTCTTTGGACATCTTGGTTCAATGTATGGAGCTTTAAAATGCATATTATTGATGAGAGAAAGAGCTGTTGGTGATTGTTCTTCGTTGGCTACATATAAGGTAAGTCTTGGTTATGTGGTTTCTTGTGTGGTAAGATGCACCAAGGCTTGAGTGGAAATGATTCTGAACTCTTTAATATGTCTCCTGGTTTCCATGTATAACATTGAGACCTTCCTGGTTTCCAAATCATTGGTTGAAAGTCATTGGATCCGTAAGCTTCCAAATAAGGCATGTGTAGGACCGGTTTGACCGGTTTTGGAAAATTGAACATAACTTGAGATTCCAACGTCCAATTTCCCTGAACTTGGGCTGGTTGTAAAGCAAAGAGGCTCATCTTGAATTGTCTAATTGTAATTATGTCAAGTCGTCTCTCTATTGGGCTGAAATCAACATCCAAAGTCTGATACTTGCAGATGGACGGGCTGGGAAACGTCCTATTTCCAAAATTCATAACTTCTTGGTCTTTCAGATTTTGGCGTCATTCCACTTAGTAGTGACGCGTTGATGAGTGTAGAATCCATGCAAATTAAACTTATGGTCAAATCCTTTCTGGTTGGGAAGATAGGTCATTATCAGTGCACATATGTCCTGCTTGGTCCTTTGGGTTGTGGACTGGTGCATTTGGTCGGCATCTGGTTTGAGCACCGTTCTAGATATCCCATCACCAATGTTGGTGGCGGTGTGTGATTGAACAGTAAGCAACTCGCCGAGAAGTCCGAGATAATCGTTCTTCAGAGGACTCTCGATACGTCCGACATGGTACTGAGGGATAATCGGGGTATTAGTTGGATGTTGAAAAGTATCCCAACGTTGATGATGATCGAGAGGGTTAACAGAATGGACTTCCGTCTGGTGCATCGCAATAGGTGGATAAATGTGACGAGTATCGATGTGGTGAACGGGAGACGGTGACTGACCAAGTAATCGGTCGATTTGTTCGTTAAGCGCGTCAATCGTCTTTTGGTAGTGGTTTTATGGACCATGATAACTATCACCGAACGGGTGATCGTAGACAGAGCCATATTGACTCTCGTTTTGAGTTAAGTTATCTATCAAGGTCAGACTTTTAGAGATTGATTGCTTCATGAAGCTACCGTAACTTGCAGTGTCGAGGACAGTACAACAACGAAGGTGAAGACCGCGGTAGAATGTACTGAGAAGACGAGCATCGGAGAAGCCATGGTGAGAGCATTGCAGAGTAAATCCCTTTAAGCGCTCCCAAACATCGCCCAAGGATTCGGTCGAAAACTGGACGAAACTAGCAATCGCCTGTCGAAGGCTTGCAGTTTTAGCGGAAGAGAAAAACTTTAATAAGAAAGCACTCTTGCAGTCCTCCCATGAAGTAATGGAGTCTTTGGACAGCATCTTCTGCCATTTATGTGCGCGATCTCCGAGAGAAAACGAAAAAATGCGCAATTTGAAAGCGTCTTCGTTAACGTCATCCAGTTGGATGGTGTTACATAACATATCAAATTTATCAAGATGTTCCAAAAGGTTTTCCCTTTGGAGACCGTGGAACTTATTTCCTCAATCATAGCAATAAATTCATATCTGATATGGAAATAAGTTGATTCAACAGGTGGGGCTGAAATGTCAAACCTTGGCACACATGGTGTAGGTGCGTCCCCTGATCCTATGGTGACGGAATATGGGTCGAAAACATCGCCCGTATTGTCTAGCTCGTTCGCCATAGTGATGGAAAGTAAGTCTTCTAGCTCTCAGAATATGATTTAAAGGGTACCTGAAACCGGGAAACAGCGAGTAGAAGAATCAGTATGAAAGAAAAAGAAACTTAGGCCCAATTTAACGCAAAGAACCAACTGCTAGTGAAATATCCCGAATCGGCAACAACGCCAGTTGATAAATGGTGGTTGTTTGTTTTTCCTCTACCCAACCACTCCTATTGGATTTAGACGAGTGGATAGAGGTGTTACACATGTGGATGTTAGAATGATGGTGGGTAAAGATTGTCGAACCAAATCAGGGGTTTACTAGGTCAATCAGTCCTATAGAGAATTCAGCCAGTCTAAGCAAATCAGGATTCAAAGCTGTCACTCAACTATCATAAGCAAAAGCATAAATTGCAGAAATTATTAAACAAGTAAATTAACAAGTCGATTGCAGTAAACGAAAAAGCAAGCATAACAAAACAAGGCTAAGAAAATGGAAATCCTAAGCATATGGACATAAGAGTCGATTCAAGTGATTAAGTGCAGAAACATGGTGTTTAATACTATCATAAAAATGCAAAACTTAAGTATGGGAATTTCAAATATAAATCAGTCATTTCTCGTGGCAAAGACTCATAATCTAAACAAGATCAACACAATCTCTTTGCCATATTCAATATTCATAAGGCAATAAGAACAAATCCTTACAACCTCTAAACAATCCTAAAACACTCTCATTAATATGTACTATTCAGCATGCCAATGGTCAGATCTAGCACCCTAACAACACTCTCGTGCTCGATAAGATACCATTAAATCGAAAACAAAGTGATCAATTCCATTTTAGCATTAAGAACACAAGGGCATGAAGAACATGGAAATATTAAAACCTAAACACCAATATTTCTTCCCTAATCACCTAATCTTCCTAATCCATCTACTTAGAAACTAGATCTACTCACAAATCATATCTAAAACACAAGATCTCATGAGAGATCCATGCTTAAACATGATTAAAACTTAAAATCAAATGCTTAAAAGTAAAGAGATAAACAAAATGCAAAGAAAACTTAAACTTTCATTCAATAATCAAACTTAAATTAAACTTAGATCCAAACATAACATAGTTTCTCAAGAACTTTCACAAAAGTAGCAAAAGAGGCAAAGAGAACTTCAAAACTTCGTGAGAAATTAGGTTAAGGATGCTTAATAGTGGTTCCAAAAGAAGTAAAAACGGCTGGTCAACCCTAAAATCTCGTCTTTGACTTTCTGGTTTTGCCTTGGATCGACCAACGCTGCCTGATCCAGTTGGTCGATCCAGAAAGTTATGATATTGGATCGACCAACGCTAGTCGATTTAGTTGGTCGATCCAGAAAGGTGGCGTCTTGGATCGACCAATGTTGGTCGATCTCCTTCGTCGATCTGGGGAGTCTGTTTCTTGAACATCTGGATCGACCAAAACTGGTGGATCCAGTTGGTCGATCCAGAAAGATGTAATATTGGATCGACCAAGACTGGTCGATCCTCTCGGTCGATCTAAGTTTGCATTTTTAAGCCTTGTCTGGATCGACCAAGTCTTGTCGTTCCAGTTGGTCGATCCAGTCAATCCTTGATGCGTTGACTTTCTGCATTCTTGCTCCTTTTACGTTCTTTTTGATTCGGAATGATCACGATTCCCGCCTAAGTCCTTTCTGATCACCTGAAATGCAAAATATGCACAAATGCAATCTAAAAGACTCTAAATGCAACTAAAACTATTCTAAATGATCATGAAAGTTGATCAAAATCCGGATAAAAACCAAGCATATACGGTGGCTTAAGCATTGATCTCATACTCCTTTGGACTTTTTCCAAGTGGTCGGGTTCTTGATCAAAGGAACTCATTGTGTGCATAGATACTCCTCCTTCTTCTTTATATAGCGAAACACCATTAAGCTCTAAGATAGGTTGTGTTCCTTTCTCAAGACCGGAAGCTTTAACAATTCCATAAGCAAAGGAATATGGACTACAATGTCGATCCAACAACATCAATCCCAAGTCAATATAATAAATAACATTATCTAAGTTCAAATTGACTAAGAGAAGGGACAAAAGTTGCTCAGCCATGTGGGTGACGTCTTGGTTCATCCCACAAGAAAGATAGTCTCTCAAGATGATAATCTTAATGAGCCAAGGAGGGGCTGGTCGTGGTCTAGCCAAGAAGTCCTCCCTATGAGCCTTTGATGCTCTAAAACCGTGATGGAGCAATAAAGGCTCCAAAGAGAGATTGGCTTCTATCCATGGCCACATGGCATAGTGCCTCCTTATGCCTTCTTTGTGACCTAGAAGTATAGCAAGGTCATGATCAAAGCAATATAGTTCAAGGCATAAGTTCATCAACTTCAATCCCAAGTTAAGATCATAAGTAGCATTGTATAATTGCAAATTGACTAAAAGTAGGGATATAAGTGGCTCATCCATATGAGAGATAGTTCGAATCATCCCGTGAGAATGGAGGTGTCTCAAGATGACTACTCCTTCAACAAACCAATGGACTCCACGGTATGGTGGCTTAGGCATAGGCCTCATAACTACTTGGACATGCTCCAAGTGTTCCAAGTGTTCGGATTCTTTCTCCAGGAATCCCAATGATGCTCTTTCTCCTTCTCCATGATCTAAAACTTCCTCAACTCTCTCCTCAAAAGAGTATTGACTCAAAGCAACATTAGCACAATCATAAGTAAGGAGTTTAGGTTTAGAGGCAACCAAGTGTTCAGATTGATTTAACTTAGATCTTGTATTTGATTGGCGCAAACAATCTTGGTCTTTAGCATCTTCTTCTTCGGTGGTCTTTGGGAAGCTCATCCCATTTGTCTTGTTGAACTCCCAAGGTGCAAAATCATCAAGCACAAGGTCAAGAGGCTCGGATGTGCCTTGGACCGTAGAGTGTGCAAAATGTCCTTCATTGACCACTTGGGAAGATTGTTCAATCACATGATCTCATAGTTCTTCCTTGTCTTCATAACCTGAAATAGCATCATCTCTCACCGAAATGGAGATTGGACTAGTAATAGTATTAGTACAATCAATATCAACATGAATAGGGTAAGATATAATCGTATGTGCTATGGTCGGAGATGTAGTGTGATCGGCGGCATGGGTGGCCAAACAGTGGAGAAGTGCTTCCTTGATCGTTCTGAAGCCTTCATCCAAGACGCGCTCTATAGCTCGAAGTCCTTTGGGACTAATCTCCGGAATAAGCAAGCATGCGGTCGCTCGAGCGGGTGAATGATCGGCCAAGGGAGTGATCGAGGAATAAGGTCGCGGCCTAGATTGAAACTCGGAACATCGTGAAGATCGGGGCCGGATATTGTGCCCGAACGGATAATAAGGATTGGCACGATCGAATGCTTGCTTGTGCGGACGGACGGAAAGTCGCAGCCGAGACGGAGAATAGGATCCCCGGGCAAATGAGTGATCATCGGAGGTGGCGGTCGACTGGGTGACAGAAAAGTAGCTCGGTGGTGGTGGATTGCCGGAAAAGTGGCTCGTTGCCGGAAAGGTAGTGTGGTCATCGGAGGCCGTCAGAGGTCGTTGGATGATGGTTGTCGGAGAGACGGCCGGTACAGATAAGGATCGCCGGGAAAGTCGCAGGAATAGTTGAGTGGCCATCGTAAGTCACCGGAAAAGTGATCGGTCGGTCTAAGCGAGGTGCGGACGGTTGATCTACGGTGTGATCGGGATGGCTGGTATGGAATGCGATCAATCTTGACATTCTCAGCCATTGGATCAAGATAGAACGACAAAAAACTTGAAGAACGGTGAAAACGGGTCAAAATCGGCCAAAAACTGCTGAAAACTGCAGACTGGTTGGACTGGTCGGGTCTGATGTCGACTGGCACGTGCTGTTGCGTCATGCGGCCGACAAAGTGACGTCCGGTACAGCTTGTGAAACTGACTAGTCGCGCGTACGGACAGACAGATGGTCCACAGTTGGGTCAATCACAATCAATGGCAAAAAACTTAACTTTCCACTCGTTTTTTGCGAAACTTTCCTTCTTAAACCTTGTAGATAAGACCAAAATAAGTCAGAAAAAAAGTTTTGGACGCCATTAAAGCACAGTAGCAATATCAAACTAATATTGCAAGATTTAACCGATTTTTCTCACTAAAAGATGACAACTTTGTAAATGTCAAATGCCAAAACACAAAAGATGAAATCTTTTAAGAAAGACTGAAACTTTAAGCATACAAAATCTCAGAACCTTTCGGATTAAAATGGATCTTGATAACCTAAAACCCAAAAACGAGTTAAAACTAAGAAAGGTGAAATCTTTTTGGTTTTTTGGATTTAAGAAGTAAAGACCAGACATAAACAAAGCATAAACACAACTTAACAGAATCAAATCGAGCAAATGTGATAAACAAGCAAAAACAAACGCAAGAACACTTGAAAACTAAACAAAACCGATTTCTTTTTGGGTTTTCTCATAAAGGTTGAAACTTTAAACAAAAAAGCGACTTGAAACCTAAAACATAACAGATCTAAGGACAAGAAAACATGAAAACCGAAGCAAAAACTCAAAAGAAACTGATGGCAACAAGAACACAAAAATCAGTCAAAAACTTCAAAATTAGAGGAAGGTAAGAAAGAACTCCCTTTTCTTGTAGATCTCCTCAAGGTTGCTTGGCTGCTCTGATACCACATAATACACGCCTCCCAAGGGTCGAACCACGCAGTAACAAGGATATTTGGAGATGTGTTTGAAAGTTGAGATCTTTAAGTCTTGGAGGTGAAATGGAGTAAAGATGATGAAAGGTGCTGAAGCTTGAGGCCGTGAGTGATGGTGAATGTGAAGGTGGCCTGATGAAGGAGGTGACTTAATGGGGCAGAGGCTTGATGAATAAAAAGCGTGGCCTTTGGTGATACAATAAAGAACCCTTGAGCTTGCAAATAGAGCCATTGGAGGTGAAATGGGGAAGTGAAGATGGAGGTGGAAGGATGGAACGAAATGGTGGAGTGAGAAGGAACACTAGGGGTGTGGAAGAACCCTAGATACACCTTGATAAGCCTTTGGATATTACACACCAAAAGATTTTGAGAAATATGACACATTTTCAAAGAGAGCTTCCATGGGAAGAAGATTCCTTTTTATTTTAAAATGAAAGCTAAAAGACTATAGTTTGGTTTACAAGGGTTTTTATAGTAAAAGGAAGGAAGCTAAAATAAACCCTAAATAACTTAAGCAAAAACGCCAAGCTTAAGATAGAACCAAGAATGCATCCTAACAGTCATAAACTTTCAGATGAGCTTTGGTGCGGTCTTAGGAGAGATCTACTGTGCAATGAGCCTCATTAAACCTTTGTGAGTAAACCCATTGGAAAAAACCTCACCGAAAGAATAGTACCCCGAGATCTCAAAGAACCAGCTTAAGCACTTGAAGCAAAACGAGGAAGTTGCATGGAATCGGCTCTTCCTCCTTCTTCAAGTGATGGTAAGGATCCATGTCATAAGTTTCAAGGCTATGATGACTTGAACGATCTCCATTAATCTCCATGTGATTCAAATGATCTTCAAGTCTCTCCAAAATAGTCTTCAAAAGCGACTCAAGTCCATGTGCAAGCTTCGGGTCAAGCTTATCCCAAATGTCTCGTCTAGCTTCAAGCTTGAGGCTGGTCACGCGTGTATCAAGAACTTTCCTGGGAAGTTCTTTAGACGATACTGATCCATCTTTCAAGAATTTGGGGTTGAGAAAGGCGCTCATCGCTCGTATGGGTAATCGAGTCGATGACATCTTGATGACCATATCTTGAATCTGACTAGTTTTCTTGGTCGTATGGTCTTTGAAATAAGGGTCACAAGATATGGTTCAACACCTCTTCTTAACGACATGAAAGAAAAATCAATAGTAGGAGATTTACTGAAAAATTAGTAATGTAATTTGAAAAAACGATTATTATTTCCTGCGCGGCCCGATCAACCGTTATCGCACCCAAGTTGTGGGTGGACATTCCCTTCACTCTTGGAGTTCTAAGACGCTAGCGGCCGCTGGTTAAGCACGACCACGAGAGTCAATCTCTTGAAACCTATGGGCAAACAAGGAGAGGCTTAAAAGAACTTCAAATAAGACTAAAATAAGAGAAATAGTCGAGAGAAAGGCAGAGAAGTAAGAGTTTAGGTCGGAGAACTGATCTTGGGGTCGCCGGCTGCGATAGTACGGCTTAGCCGGCCGTACGACGTGAAAAATGTGTTTTCGTCTTATCCAACCTAAACGTGAGAAACTGAGGAAGTGACTCGATGGAATCTCCTCAAATGGAATATGATGAGAAACAGCTGAGGGAGATCTGGATTTGGTGACACAACGATCGGAGGAAATGGTGGAGGTTGTCGTTGTACGACATGCACGGCCGTACTTAAACTTCTGTAATGTTTCCTTCGACCAAACCTTCAGAAAGTTGGGATCTTTCTCGATGGAACCTAATCTTTGTGAAAAGATGATGAACAGCTGGAGCAGAACTTTGGTTTGAGGTGAAACAGTCAGAGGAGTTGGGTTCACCCCATATTGCCTTGTCGATGACCAAAAACTTTCTGATAGCCTGTTGATCAAGAGAATGATATCGCCAGTCAGTTGCTACTATCCGATGGTGACTAAGAACAAGAACTGAGCTTTGGAGACGTGGAAACCTTGAGGAAGAGAAAGAGAGAAAAGACTTGGGATATGACACACCCAAGCCAAGGGATATTACACACCCTTGTGAACTTCCAAAATGAGAAATCTCGTTTGATTCAAAATGAAAGTTAAGTTTTGCCTTTGCGGCTTACATTCCTTAAATAATCTAGTCATAAAAGGAAATAACCCTAAAAGGAAACAAAGGAAAAGACCAAAAGGGTAGGCCTAGAGAGAGCGTCTCTTCTTACGCTCTAAACCATTCAAAAAGGCGCCTTGGCTTGGTGTTTCAGATGGGTCTTGTGCAATGGGCTTCGTCAAATCTTGAAGGGGAAAACCACATGGGACAAAACCCCAATGAAGGAAGAGTACCCCTTTAGACTCAACCTAATTCACTCAAATGACTTGGAGAGGTGGAGAGGAAGCTTCGGACTGTCGAGTCATCCTCCTTCTCCAAGTAGTAACAGTGAGTCTCTAGCTCGCCCAAGACCTCCATGATGGCTATAGAAAGCCTCTTTGCTTGTGCTCGATTGAATGGTCCAGTGGGAGCTTCTAGAGTTGATCCTTGGGACTTGGCTTCATCAGCTAGCCGTGTATCATCCCCTCCTTCTTCAAAAGGATTTGACCTCAAATCCGTGTGATCTACATTGAAATAAATCAAGTCAGTAGTGTTGAAGCTTGAGCTAATGGCATACTTACCTTGTAGATCAACTTGATATGCATTCTCATTGATCTTTCTTGTGATCTCAAATGGCCCATCAATCCGTGGTTTTAGCTTCGAGTTCCTCTCTTCAGGGAACCGATCCTTCCTAAGATGGATCCAAACCCAATCTCCTTCTTTAAATGACTGCTCCTTGCGGCCTTTGTTAGCATATTTCTTGTAATATTCAGTCTTGGCTTCTATGTTAGCCCTTGCTTGCTCATGCATCTTCTTCATCTCCTCGGCCTTCTTAGCGCCACCTACACTCAAGCTTCTTGACAATGTGTCGGCCACGACATTGTCTTTACCTTGTTTGTAAGCAATAACGTATGGGAAGGTCTCAATGAACTCAACCCATCTTGCATGTCTCTTGTTGAGCTTATGCTGGCCTTTGAGATGCTTTAGAGACTCATGATCTGTGTGTATCACAAATTCCTTAGGCCAAAGGTAATGCTGCCAAGTTTGTAGAGCCCGAACCAAGACATATAGTTCTTTGTCATAAGTGGGATAATTCAAGGTGGCTCCTCCTAGCTTCTCACTGAAATAAGCTAAAGGCCTCTTTTCTTGCATCAAAACAGTTCATATCCCAAAGCTAGACGCATTGATGCGATCCTAGGAATGAATCTGAGCAAAGGAACTCGAACAAGGGATGATATGGATGAAACTCGACGGTGGAAGGGGATTAGAAACTGATGATGACGATGATGGAGGTAGATGAATGATAGAACAAGTGTAGTTACTCTTGGAATCACTAGGATTGTAAGAGAACTGATCCACAAGGAATCTGGAACAAGAGGAATTTCGCCTCTCTAGATGAAACTCACGATGAGCTAGGGTTCTTTTGCAGCAAAAATATTTTGATTAATTCTCAAGCCAAAATAGGACTTGAGTAGAGAAATACAACTTGGGCTTAAGTGACTTGAAGCCCAAAGTCTTAGAAAAGAAAGAAATAAAAGAATAGGCCTAAAAACAAATAGACCTGAACCCAACAAAAATAGTCTTA
>OVAU01004021.1:0-10515 GCA_900406315.1 Biscutella laevigata subsp. laevigata | reverse complement strand
TGCTACGCAATGACCATCAACAAGAGCCAGGGCCAGAGCTTAAAGTCGGTTGTACTATATTTACCACAACCAGTTTTTAGTCATGGACAACTATATGTCGCTCTATCGAGAGTTACATCTCCGGAAGGTCTCTGTATTCTCCAGGGAGCAGATCTGAAAGAAACTGGCTTGAAAAATATAGTTTACAAAGAGATATACAATAATCTACCAAGATAATTAGGTACATATTTATGGGTATTATTATTTCCAGAAAAATTAACTCATAAAACTTTTTTTTTTTTTGGATTCAACAAGTCATTATTTGCACGGACTCTGAAATCCTAATATGTTGTTATTTTCTGCATTGTACGTGCTCTACCATCATTTTATTCAAAACGTAACAGACTCATCTTAAAAGTAATTTTACCAAAAATATATTATTAAATAGTAATCTCTGATGAAATTTTATTTTTTTCAGAATGGAGTCATAAAGATTGTGGAAGAAAGCCAAACTTATTTCATTTTCTATTATGTTTACTTATTGATTAAACCTCAGATTATGTTTGGATTTGTACTAAGATTACATCTTTATCGTTAAACTCAGTTCACTTTATGATTATGCTTCTTATTATGTTTTTTTTTAATTAGTTTTTACATCTATATGTAAAATCAATTATTACTAAAAAATCTTAGTTCTATCCGTAAACCTAGATAAATGTATTAAAAAAACTTAAACAACAACCCGCGCGTAGCGCGGGGCAATAAACCTAGTATATAAGAGGATTAAGTATAAATCTGTTTGGAAACAAGTTTAAGATATTAATAAATTTTAAAAGAAAAATCTAAAAAATTGTAGAGTTGACACATCAGCAAAATCACTTCACGTTTAATATATAAGAGAATATAATAAAAGGAGAAGGGGTTAACCACATCCTGACACGTGGCACAGTCACGTGCACTACTGTGTCACTACCAATTCTCAAACACAATTATTGAAAACAAAACCCTAAAAAATGGGACGTGTAATTCTCGTTGTGATATCTTTAGATATGTTTAATATTTTCTCCTTTTTGTCAATCGCTTGATCTTCCTTTTTAATCTTCTCTTCAATCGATTGAGCTTCTTCTTTTCATTAAATTTCATCGGTTAAGATTATCGGAATTTCTGTCGTCTTTGCGTTGGATCTGTGAAATTTTATACTTGGATATTATCTAATAAAATTTGTGACTCTACTCTTGAGGTGATTGAATTCTTTGTAGTCTTTTGCGTTCCTTATATTGGGTTTGTTGTTTTTTTAGGTTATATTACTGCTGCATCTTATGAGCATGTGGACTCGCAGTGCAAGCTGCAAGGAAAGCCCTTAAGACGAACCAAGGAAAGTATCGTACCAAATACTTGCGTGCTATTGCAACTAAGATGCCAAATACTTGCGTACCTCTCATGTTGTATTCCGTGTTAGCTGTTTTGTCAATAAGTTTAGTATATAATCTAACCTGGGATAAAATAATGTAACTGTGTATGGTGTTGTATGTACATCCATATCCAGGTGAAATAGACGAAATCTGAACAAGCTAATCTTGAGGCTATTGATTGCAATAAGCCTCCAGATGAAGCAGTAGGGGACATGGTATTTTTCACTTGGCTTCTATGAACATATGGCGCTTTTGTGATTCAAGTTTCAATATACATGATTGTTTGTAAAAATTGCAGGATGATGTTGATTATACTTACCTAGCTAAAGGTCTAAATGCAAAGCAAAAGGCTTCTCTTTCTTTTCTGTTAGATACTTTTTAAGGTTTACGTATTCAAGGAACTCATTGGTGTAGTTGGGCTTCTTACTCCAAGTTATATATCATTAACATGTTTCTATAAGTACTCATATGATGACTGATTGGAATATAATCGAGTTCCTCGAATCGTTATATATATATATATTATCCTTTTTCAAGTTTACGGGTTTAAATAATTTTAGTTGACCTTTGAAGTCGATGATTTCTTATATATCCAAATGATATCGATCTTCAAGTGTTCTTTCTCCAATTTTTTATAGACCGTATGCTCACAACCACATATTAGGCATCTAATCATCTATATTTGTAGGGAAGGAATTATCCCTTACTGATGGCTATTTGGAAACTTTCTCCTTCACTTGTCGCTTATTGCACGACAATACTAAAACCTTCAGAGCTGGCCACTGTGCATATTTGATTTTTCCTTCACTTGTCGCTTATTGCACGACAATACTATAACCTTTTCAATTATTAGTCCATGTGCTAATCTGATGTGTTTTACTTCAGGAACAGTTTGGAACTCGCTGATATATATCGTGAGGTGTGTCAAAGTAAGTCTAAATGTCCTTTTCTTGCTTTCTTTTGAAACAAGTATCTATCTTGCCACACTGATAACTCAAAACATGGCTCTCAACCACATTCTTCAAATTCGTCGAATATGGGTACTATTTTGTGTGTGTTATGTGTTTGGGTTTAGTCCCATTTGTAAAGTAGATTGAGTGATCAATGAAGTTTTAGGTTAGAATGTGCAGCAGACATTTTTGTAAGACAACGAAGATGATTGATGAT
This sequence comes from Biscutella laevigata subsp. laevigata, assembly GCA_900406315.1. Lineage (NCBI taxonomy): Eukaryota > Viridiplantae > Streptophyta > Magnoliopsida > Brassicales > Brassicaceae > Biscutella > Biscutella laevigata. The sequence goes on along the minus strand of OVAU01004021.1, from coordinate 7,957 downwards.
ATATAATGTGGATTTTCTGACATTTCGTTGGTTGCTTGTGTGTAGGAGATAACCGACGAGAGAAATCTTTAGGCCTTCTTACTCATAATTTTATTAACCTCTTCTTTCAATTTAGTAACGATTTTTAGTGTGTGGGATGTATTCAACTGTTTTAGGATAAGATCATCTCCCTTAACGAGGCTGCAAATACTGCTTGGAGATGCCCATGATACATCATCTTGTGGCTATGATGTGTTTCCTTGAGACATTGATTGATCACCTTTCTGCGGCAAAAGTGAGGCGGCTTTATGATATTGCCAATGTATTATCGTCAATGAATCTCATTGGAAAGGTAAACAAAAACTATTATTGTTGCAACGTTTATTAACCAGTTTTTCAAATTTATAAACCATTTAGTTGGTCTTAATATGTGTTTTCTTACAGACTCATACCACACATTCTATTTTCCCTGGTAACAAGAATTAAGTCTATGATTTTGACTTGACTGAACCGTGTTTTGGTTAAATTGATTTCGAACTGATTAATCCTTTGGTTTAGATGGTTTGTATGTGTCATTGGTTGGTTCAATTTAGTTCAACGAACTACTCGGTTATTCAACTTTTTATATAGAAGTTAAGAAGTTTCTATCAAGTTAAACCCGGAGTATACAGATTTTTTAAGTTGAATGGAACTTGCTATGAAATCAGTATTCAAACCGAATAGTGGGTAGGACCCGCTTGTAGTCTACATCTTTTTTAAAAAAGAAAAAAAAATTAGAATTGAGCCCGCGAGATGTTTTATTTTCAAAGTAATATTTTTAATATTGAAAAAATTGAATATGACCCGTTTTTTACACGTGATTATGAATATATTATAGTAACCAATTATTTTAATTTGATAGAATATTTAATAACAGTTTTCAAAAGTATATTGTGTATACTTATTAAGACTTAGAAATTGAACTAATTTTGTTTAGTTATTGTGCATAAGACTTTTCAAACATAATTATCGAAATCAAAATGGCCCTCAAATTGTTTTAGGAAAGAAGTAGTTAGTAATCTATGTACGAGGCACTGTAATTATTAAAATTAAATTTAGTTAGTCTAGGAAAAAAATCCGATCCGAATCGATAGTAAATTGACATCGATTATTAACTGAATTGAAAATCGGACAACTATTTCAAAACAATCTGAAAAAGATATCAACAAAACCTAACTGAAACCGAACTGATTTAGGTATTTTGGACCTAAAATCTAAATAATTAAATCGAAACCGAATGAAATCGAACATATTTCAATGTAAACCGAATACTTTAAGTATGTTCATGTATTTACCAATTGACAATGATTAAAAATTATAATAAATAAGATTGATTGATTTTAATAATTATCTATGTTAAATAAATATAAAAATTAATAACAAAAATACTATAGAAAACAATTTAACATAACAAAAAATGAAAAATAAACTTGCACATCGCGCGGGTATTCTCCTAATCCTATATATAAAAGAAGAATAACTCTCTCTTGGTGATGACACATCAACTTCTCCATATAACCAATCATCTTTTAATAAAAAAACACATCAGCAAATTTACTTGCATAATTTCCTTTTTTGTGTATATCTTTCAAAATGGTAATCTATTGATCTTTTATTTATTTACAAACCGATTGATCTTCTCTTCAACCGATTGATCTTCTTTGTAACTCCTTTTCCAAAATTCCACTTTTGGTACACATATTTCTTCGCCTCTTCTACTCTTTCATTTTAGTTTCTTAATTCTTAGTAATGTGAAACTGTAACATGTGATCACAAAAACGAAGAAAAACTCAAATCAATGACGGGTTCTCTCTGCTTCTCTCCTTGTTACATCTTCGCGTCCTTCCTATGCTTTGCTCTTCTCTCGGACGTGTCTTTCACGTGGAAAGTTTCGTCTCCTACGACTTGAAAGTTTCCTATATCACCGCTTCTCCCCTTCTCAACTGGTTCCGTTTTGTTCTCACTTATTTTCTTACTTTTTCTCCATGGAAATCTCTGTTTCTCTGTTTTATTAAATTTCTCACCAATTTCTTACCGAAGTTTTGTCTTTTAAGTTTTGGCGACTGATGGGTTTCTTCTATTCTGGCGTAATGTCACTGAGGTTTATTTATGGGTTTAGGTATTCAATTGATGGGTTATGTTATTTGAACATTGCTTTGAACATTTTCCACCGTAAGTTTCTAATTTATTGTTACTTAACGGTCTTATAAATTCTCCTATTCTCATTATGCTTCTATTGAACTATAAAAATGTTTTAGGGGGGTCACAACCAATGAAGTGGGCTATGCGCGACTAAAAGTAGCTCTACATATAGCTCAAGCTTTAGAATAATGTACCGGCAAAAGACGTGCACTCTACCATGCCTTGAATGCTTATAGAGTTCTCTTTGATTATGTAAGTTAAACCTACATGTTTGTTTTTTTTTTTATCTTTGTCTTTGTTGACATTTGCATATAAAATTCATCATATGTTTTTTACAATTTTCAAGACTCAAATTCAAGACTTCCTGCTTTGGTATGACGAAAAATAATAGAGATGGAAGGAGTTATAATACCAACTTGGCATTCACCCCTCTTGAGTATCTCAGAACAAGTAAATACATTAATTATTAGTTAACATAAATTGGTTTGTGACTATATTTCTATTGATATATTAGTTTGTGTGTGTTTGTTTCTACAGGTGGTGGTGTAATACTAGAAAGTGTAAGCTTATGATTAATATACTTAATCAATCAATCTCAACCAATGTCCCCCAGATTATTGTTGAATATCTATCAAACATTTTTGGAGAATTTTGTATCTTTCCGTCTAAAACTCCACTAGTTCAGTGTATTCTTAGGACAGACCTCATACGGGACACAAACATTCAAATGTTGTTTGATTTGTGATCGGAGGGTCAATTTTTAAGTGACGATGAGACTGGACTAAAACGGTTTTACTGTCTTCACGATCGCCATCAGAGGTTTGTTGCTCTCTCTTTATCTCCTTTCACTGTTATTAGATTTGTTGGGGAATGAAGTGGAGTAATTTATGATGACTTCACTTCTTCTTTCTCTAGGGTTTTGTTTTGGTACTCCTAATCGACGAAAGTAGAAAGTCATCACTCGGGCTTCGACGCTGTTGATAGCTCTAATGCATTGAGGATTGCGGTCGACAATGATCAAATGTCTGAAATTCTGGCTGACCCCTTGAGTAGTCAAGAAAAAGAGTTGGTAGCAAAGCAGGATAAAGACGAGCAACAAGGATGTGTCGTAGGAAGGAGAAGCTTAGTTTCAACTGGTGATCATAACATGGAGAAAATTGATGGATTCACCGATCTGGTGAAGCAAACCGAAAAAGTAAATGGAGGGTTAGATGTAGCATGTAGGCATTGGAGCCAAAACTGTATATGTGGAGACTAACGAAAATGAGAAGAATGTCCCAGTAAATAGCCAAGAGGTGGTAACGATAAAGCGTGATACAGATTCTGTTGGGATCCAAACATAGCTTTTGTTTGTGAAGGACGTGGAAGCAGGCATGGTTTACAATCATGACATTAATCTTAATGATGTAAATGGTTCTAATGTCAAGAGTGGATTGTGAAGCCTTTGGTGAGTATAGAAAATCTAATGATTTAAGAACACATTAAGGAACAAAAGTTGAGGATTTTAATGTTCGAAGTAGAATTGTTTTATGAAAATACATAATAAAAATGAACCCGCGTATATCGCGGATATTCTCCTAGTATACATAAGCCGACGATAGAACAACCCCAGAGTACAAATGCTAGGAGAAATAAATTTCTCCAGAATCATACGATTCAAAACGAAAAAACAAAAAAGATTTAGGGATTTAAAATATATTCAATATTATTTACTATTATTCATGTTACTAGATAGTCTCTTATTTATATTACCAAATGATATTTCTTAGAAAATATTTTAAATAATGTTTGTTTAAATAAAATTTTAATGGCTAAAATAATATAATTATCTCTAATACTATTGCAAACTTTAACTTTTTCTGAATATAATTTTTTTTTTCAAATTGTAACTTAACTTATTTTATATAATCAATATTTAGACAATAATAATCTAATAAATATATTTAATTAGTTAAAAATTATTAAAAAATTAAATGATAAAAATAAATTCGGGCATGACCCGGGTCTTAATCTAGTTTAGTGTTATTGGATCTATGATTTTAAAATCCGTATTGAAATTTTGTGTTATTCGTTTTATGATTTTAAAATTCATATTGAAATCTTGTGTTATTTGTTTTATGATTTTAAAATCCTTACTCACAGCATGTGTTATTCAATATTAAGATTTGCATATGAATTTGATTACAAATCAGATTTTAGTGTATCTAGTATGATTTTCAAGTTAAAAATATGAATACTCAAATCCTGAGATATCTGGACGGATTTGAGTGGATTTATGTTCTCTTTATAATTTCTATTTTTTTATAATAATACATCTTTATATCATATATTTTTATTAAACATCCATTATTATTTTTATTTTATTAGATAATTTCCATTTTTCTTACACTTTCTACATTATTCCTTTTTATATGAAAGTTTTACTTTTTCTATTGTAGGAAATTTTTAGTGATCTATATATAAAAAATATCAAGAATATGAACTATTCTAAACCAATGAATGGAAGAATCACAAGATCGAGTAAAATGTTCATATAATCCGTGGAATATTCAAGAGACAAGAACTTTGATAAATCTACTTCTAGATGGGGTTGCTTCTGGTTTATGTCATTCATCTTTGAGAAATGTTGTTGAAAGAATCTTCGGTATTTTAATCTTGGTTTCTAATTTTTAAATCAGCACCTCTTTTTTCTTACTAGACACAAATAAAAATTGTACTTGCTTGTGCTTGTTTACACAATTTTATTTGAAAGTTCTGTCGAACATATAGTTTTCCAAAAGAAACAGTTTCTTACGAAGAAGAAGAAGTTAATAATAATGATGTTAAAGTTTTTGCATCCCAAGATCAACAAAGAGAACAAGTCAATCAGCTGAGAACAACAATTACAGAAAATATATGGAGAGATTATGAAAATAGTATATGATAATCAAATAAGATATTTTATGTTTTTAATTTTATTTTATTGTATGAAACTTTTTTGTTGATTTACAACAATCCATTTGTCTGATTTTAAAATTTTATGATTTGATTTTTAAATATCATGATTTGATTTTCAAATTTATTTGCTTTATTTTGAAATCTATGAATTTTCAAATCTAAGTAGAATTTTCAAATCTATTAAAACACCAAAATCAATAACCCTAGGTATTAGGACACTTTTTCAGAATCTATTAGGGGTTAAGATATTTTAGTATCGTAGACACTTTTAAGTAAAGTAGTGTCTCATTTACTATTATGTTTGCATGTTAATTTTCGAAAATACCCTTGCATCATCTGTCTCTAGTTTTGGCTTGTGGAAGAGAGTTTAATCTCAACCTTAGGATCTTACTGATTAGTTGCTAGGGGATATCCCGCGCTACGCGCGAGTTTGTTATCTATAATTGTGTAAATATACAACTATATAAATATTAATATTCATTTTAATAGATAATTTTATTAATTATAGTTTTATATTTTAAATATTTGAATTAAAAGATTGATTTGATAAATCTATATGTCAATATAGAATTTATTTATTTTAATCAAATTTTTCAATAAACTAATAATTATGAAATGTATTTTTTAAACTATAAATTTTGTTGGGCACTTTTAAGAACATTAAAATTTTGCATGGCTTATTTGATATTAGTATATGATAAAATTGATGTATATAATATTTTTGAAGTTTCAGATATTAAAAAGAATATTTCTTTATAAAGAAACTTTCTAGGTTTTTAGATCCTCTCCTTCTATTTGGAGAATCAAGTTTCAAATGAACATTGGTTTGATCAATTTCAATCACTAAACCCGTTCTAATTTCTACCATATCCACCAACTCAATTGTCAAACAAATGATTGAAAATACATTCTAATACTCTATCATTAACTTCGCTCGAAAACAGAAGATTTTAAAACTACAAACCATCAATATATTGGAGCATGCGATGAGGGGAGCGGCGATGAGAGAGGCGAAAAATTAGGGTATGGAGATTCCGACCGGATCTGAGGTGCGATTATGTGTGATTCTGTCGGGATGGTTTTCGGAAAGTGTGAGAGGAGGAAGATCGGTGATTTCTCCACTCGGGCGAAGAAAGGAAATTGGAGATCTGAATACAAATATGCTCGAATCTCCTCCACGATTACAAGCTAAGTTTCCTCTTTCTTGTTTTCCTTGGTTGATTCTCGCAGATCTGTGGAGTGATTACACGTCCATTAGAGATTTGGAAACTCTGATTGTGCTAGGAGATCCGACCCGGCTTAGGATCTTGAATAGACTGGAAAAAGGAATTGCTTTGTTGGAGGGTTTTCGTTTTTGGAACCTAGAATATTTTGGCTATCTCGTCGACTTTATAGGGTCTGCGAAGTTGATCGACTATCTAAGCGCCTTACCTCGTGTCTTCTTTGCAATTGTGTGCTTACTCTTTTCTCTAAGAGACTTAGCACTTGTTCTTCATTCCTCTCTGTTTGCAGGCCTGTCATTCCACGAATGTCTCAGGGAAGTTTGATCAAGGGGAAAGCTGGGGAAAAAAGAACTACCGTGATGCTAGAACGCACACGGATAAAGATGACGAAGTTTGATAACCGTGAGGTCATTGCGAGCTTTGCGAAGACCATAATAGGGCGCTGTATGAATCCTTCAAAACAGCCGACTGTTGACGCACTTTTCCATCTCCCTCGGATATGGAGGCTGGAGGACAAGGTCACTGGCACGGACTTGGGTCTGGGACATTCCCAATTTGCCTTCAAAAGGGAGGAAGACATTGAAGAAGTGCTTCGCATGAAACCTCTTCACTTTAACTCGTGGATGCTCGCGATAGCGCGATGGGAACCGTCGTTGGAAGCGACCTACCCAAACAAGATCTCCTTCTGGATCTGAGTGATGGGGTTACCATTACAGTTTTGGGCGGAATCAGCGTTTTGGTACATCGGTTGGGGCCTAGGTCATTGCGAGACAGTGGATGTTGCTAATGGAAGGATCAAAGTCACGTTCGATGGCTTCAAGCCACTGATTTTCGAAACTATCTAGGACTTCGAGGATGACGTGGAGGTGATTGTTAAGCTGCGTTACGAGAGACTGTTTGGCTATTGCACCTCTTGCTTCAGCCTCTGCCATGAAAGAGAGGTCTGTGGAACGGAAGATGAGAGGAGCAGTGATCCAAACCTCCGCTCTGATTCGGTGGAGTACACAACCTCACCCTCGAGTTACAAGACGACTCTGGTTCACGAGACTCAAAGGGAAAGGGGATCAAGCTCAGGGTCTAGACCTATCCAGCGAGCTCTGGAACGCCACAGACGGGGTAAAGAGGCTGCACAGACACGACAACGCAGTGGGAAGGAGATAGCTCGCGACTTCTCCCATCACGGGTCGCAGTCGACGAGCAGCAAAGAACGTCGTGATCGGTTGGAACACGCCTCAAATCAGGTATGGGCCAGAAAGGAGCCAAACATGGTAGTTTCATGGCAGATGCTTGCAAACAGCAATCCAGGGGTCCAGTACGTTCACCGGCAAAGAAACTAGACCCACTGGGGAGGAATCTGGGAAACTAGAAACTGGCTGTTTTCTCCGAGGAGCTCCGCTCTCAGCCTGGTGCGTTGCTGGTTGAGAAACAGAGCACTGCAGCAGCGAAGGATCCTATCCCGGAACCGATGATCGAGGATATTGCTGCATCGACCCTGGAGGTTAGGATCCCATCTCCTGAGAAGTTTACGACCACCAATGCAGCAATGGGGAAGACGGAGGCAGCAAGGATGGAGGAGGAGATCGAACGGGAGCTGGCTGAGATGATGAAAGCGGATGATAACTTGGGCCCTCTTACCC
>OVAU01004020.1:0-10515 GCA_900406315.1 Biscutella laevigata subsp. laevigata | reverse complement strand
ATAATAGAATTAAATTCAAACCCGCGCAACGTGCGGGTCTGGCCCTAATTATATATAAACTAAAACAGGATCGCAAGCCCAAACTTAGTCAGCTTGACCTCATAGTCGAACCTAGGGAGACATATATTGCAACTAGGATGAATAGGCTTCATTGTTTGTAAAGGCTTTCCATAAATTATTAATTTTAATTAAGTTTAGGGTTGTTCCCAATTCAAAAGTATTACATGGGTAATGTGCCAAATTCAAAAAACAAAAACAGAAGTATTATAAGGGAAAAGGCGATGAAAGCATATAGACTCATTATAATCTCCATGAAACCATCTTATATTATACTCACATTACACATGATATGTAAGATGAGCCCCAACAAAAAAAAATGTAAGTTTTGTTCTCTTAATGATGCCCATCCACAAAAACCTTTTGTGTGTGTGGTTTCCTCTCTCTCTATCCCACTATCAAATATTATTAACAAAGTAAATGATTGTTCAAAAAATTTGGACATATATTATATGGTCACATCCATCTTTTATTGGTTACCATCGTTTTCACTAGCTTGCGCTGTGTAAAGACCCTTCCTTCTTCGCAAAGATATTACAAAACCCTATATGGTGGTTGTATACATGATGATTCTAAACCATGTGTAAACATCTTGAATATACATGCATGCGTGTAAGTAAAATTTCAAACCTTTATTATATATTATTCTCAAATCTTCGCATCGGTTGTGGTTTGCTCAAAATGTTCAAGCTCTTGCAAGATGGTGAACTTTCTAAGTCGAGGGCATCGGACACCTTACCTCTAAAGACTTTTCAACCACTGGAACAATATTCAGGTTTGGCAAAGGAAGAGTCTTTTCTTGCAGTACAAGAAGATCCTCATTGCCTGTCAAAGTTCATTATCGAGCTCTCCATGCTGACTTCGACGCTGCAGAAGGAGTTGGCCTCAGAGGCTATGAGGCTTTCTCTTGAAAGCGAGGTAAAGACATCGAGGAAGAAGGTCTTCGAGGAGTTTGTGTGGGGGGATTTACTGTAACGGACGGAAAACAGGGTGTTCAATATGAAGAAAGAACATGAGTGAGTGAGGAAGAAAGGTATGTGATTGGTGCATTGAGAGGTGTTTCAATGGAGGCTGGAGATTCACCATGTAAGAACCAATACGTTCAAGAGAAAGAAGGAGAAAATCACACATGAGAGCAACATAGTGATTGGTTCTAAGGACTATAAAGCATTGTATATGATCAACCTTAGTGGTCATCGCAGAGAGCTTAGTATCTTTTTCTTAGGTCTCATTATATCTTAAAATTTAGTTACGGTGAAAGGCGAAGGAAATATGTGCCCAACTCTAAAAAAGCAGACTTATTAAATCATCAAGCCAAAAAAAATTCAATCATCGATCAATTAAGTTCCATAGCTTAAATCAATCCAATCAAAATCCCTGAATAAATCAAGTAGACTATGGCTTTATCAAAATTCATTGCCCCAATGAGCTAACCAAGGAGAGAAGAAGAAGACAGTTTTGCTTCATTACCTACTAACTTCTATCCTCTCAGCTTACTTGTTGTTGTTGTTGTTGCTGCTGCTTATGACCACCGTAAACCGGATAACCTCCTCCATAAGGTGCAGCACCGTACATCCTTGGGTCAACAGGTGGTGGTAACATGTATCCATAACCGTTATAGTATTGTCCTCCGTAGTATGGTTCAACCCATTGGTCTGCATACTCGCCTCTAGCCTGCAAAGAACCATACATCTTTGGTATATAAATCAAACCAAACCTAAATGCTTAAACTACAATTCAACTGAATTTGTTACCTGTTTATTATTGCCTGGGTTACGACCCCAAGAAAGGCGAACGGTCTGTTTTCCTATTACAGACCCATTCAATTTCTCCAAAGCCTCCTCTGCATTTTCTCTGCAACAAATATTGAGTATTGATTCAATTCGGATTAGAGGCCAAGGATAAAGTAGTTAACTCAACGTCCCTAGTTCCTAGCTTTACTACTGTACATATGGTACCTGTTCACAAAATGAATAAATCCGCATCCTTTGCCAATAGGTATCTTGACAGAGACTATTTCACCGTAAGCAGCAAAAGGTTGCCTAAGATCTTCATCACTGACACTAGAGTCGAGTCCTCCAACAAATATCTGCAATATAAACATGGAAGGGTAAAAATCATACCCACCTTCCCACAGTTACAGTCATGAAAAACAGAAATCAAGAAGATACGAGGAAAAAATGTAATTACTGTTGTGTTCAATGAGTCCCCATCATGTCGAGCTACGCCGTTTGACATATAACCACCACCTGCCAAGTCCAACAGATAATAAGAGACTGGAAGTAACACGAACATTTGAAGATCCTCACAACTACTTATGAGAAATCAGAAGCTTCAAGTTCCATGTCAATAAGCAAAGATAAAGGATCAGACAAAAAACCTTGTTTGTGATAACCAGTTGGCTTCCTAGGAGTTGCTGGACCAATTCGCATAGCCCTGCTACAACATTTCACACCATTCATCTCCAACATAGCTTTGCTCCTCTCATTATCATCTCCAAATCTCACAAAACCATAGCCCTTTGATCGACCAGTGTTTCCATCTATGACGACTTTTGCATTCGTGACAGATGGGTATTTATCAGAGAATGTTTGATGCAACAAAGTATCTGTGACTTCTGGAGCCAAATCCCCCACAAAAATGGAGATATCAGGACTACTCTCTAATCTCTTTTCACCAGGGCTGAAACTAGCCCAGTTTAAACGAAACTTTTGTTCTGAGTTTAACATAGTTACACCATTAAATTCCTGCAAAACCTTCTCTGCAACATCATGGGAAACAAATTCCACAAATCCGTAGCCCTCAGATGAACCAGTGTGCTTATTACGGATAACCTTAACCGACGAAATCTACATCATAACAAGTAAACACATATTACTAGATCCAGAATAAACAAATAGGGTCGATGTAAATAATCATAAAACAAATCTCGAAGGAGAACAAATCAGATTCATAAGAAATGAAAATGGACTCGAGTACTATGACACCATAGGCCATTCATTGGATACTTTCAATATTGTTATACACTACAACAGATAAATCCTCCATATAGTTTTTCATGAAAACAGAGTTCTTAGAAACATAATTTTGATTCTCAGAAAATAGATACACTATTCAACTGGTGGAAGCAAGCAAGGTTCAATAGCATTTTATTCTAACATCAATATTACAAAAGCCAACACATTAAAACGAAGTCCATTCCCGGACACTTGAGACAAAGTCATGCTTCAGTAGCTAACATAACAGATTGAGACAAATTCAGAAATAATCTGCTGTCACTACTTTATATTTTCAAATACTGAATGTCAGATCTTGAATGTTGATTTTAAATCTTTACTCGATGGAGTAAAATAAACTGTGACACCATACGCTATTCACTTGATTTTGAGTACCTTCCAAAGAGTTTTCTATGCGTTTTATACTAACAAAAGCTACCAAAGCTAGTATTCAGCTGTTAATAACATCAATATAACAAAAGCCGACACATAAAAACGAAAACTTCAAAGATAAGGAAACACTAAGCAGACATACACAAATAAGTAAAGAGAGAAAACCAGAGAAAAAGAGTGGAAACTCAGACCTCTCCAGCAGAAGAAAAAGAAGAATTAAGATAACTCTCATCCATCCAATGAAGCAAATCACCAACCCAAATAGTCTTATTTTCAGAATTTGAAGCGTTTTGATGCTTGTTACCACGAGATTGATAATGGTGGTGGTGAAACTGATGATGATGATAAAGAGAGTAAGGCGGAGGAGCATACATCATATGATGTGGCATTATCATCGGCGGCGGATATTTCATCACCCTCGAACGTTGTTGAGGCGGTGTTAACCGCTTATTTTCCTCAACTGTCGTAGCATCAGGGGATTGAACCTTCGTGTCAGCCATTAGAGCTTGCAACTGATTGATTGATAAAGTCAAGAGAGATTTTTGCGGATGGCGGCGAAGATTGGGTCGAAATTAGGGTTTTTTTTTCCAAAGTTCCAATGAAACTGAAAGACACGTCGGCTTTGTGGTAGAGCTTTTAGGTTTTTTAGTTTACAAGTGATTCATCTAGTTACGTGGAGATTTAATCTTGACCGTTGGATTAGATTCCACGCACGTTCTACTTCAGTACTTCCCCTTTTTCGCGCTCCATAGCCGTCAATTTTGGCGATCAAGAAAATAAAATAAATAAATTATCGAACCAATATTTGTAAATTGATCTGAGACATTGAGTCTCTAAACCGAGATTGTTTCCGGTCCGAGATTTGGTCCGGTCCTTCTTTTTGACCTTTGACTTGTTTACGGAGCTCAGTGTCGTAATTCAAATTCAAAATCTTAAGCTCCCAACGTTCGGCTCAGGTATTCTTCATTCGGAGAAGAGAAAAAAATTCTGAACTTCAACTTCTGAGGGAAAGAGGAAGAAATGGTTGTCGCTAAACATTCTTCTTACGAAGAGTTTCGTCTGAAAAGAGTGGAAGAGAACAAGAAACGAATGGAGGCTTTGAATCTTCCAAAGCTTTGTCGAGATCTTCATTCCTCTTCCGTCAAGAGATCTCCAGTTTTGATTCTTTCTTTTTTGGAAATCTGTACAGTAAGCGATTTAATCTTTGTTTAATTAAGATTTTTTTTTGTATAAAACTTGTGCAGATGAAGAAGTCTAACCCCCGGACAGTAGAGAAGCAGCTCGTGATTGTTCGTAGATCAAGCCGTATCTCAAATACTTCATCTGCTCCTGTTTACAAAGAAGCAAGTCCTTTTCTCTTTCTATCTCTTGATTCTCTGGTTTTCTCTAATTTCTAGGGCTTTTATGAAATTGGGGTTTTGTTTTGAATCAAAACAGGTTAATGTTGAACGATTGCGGATAACCAGAAGGTGAATTTTCCTAAAGATCATCTCTTCTTTCTTATTGGAGTTTACACGACTGAAAATAATGGATTCTATTGATATCTCATGTTTTTAGGGTGGGTAAAGGGAGAGATATCTCCAATCGAGTTTATGTTTCTGAAGAAATTAGAGAAGAGGCCATATCAAGAGCTGAGAAATTGCAGGCTGATTTAGGAAGCGACTTTCCTAGTTTTGTAAAATCAATGCTTCCATCACATGTTTCTGGTGGCTTCTGGCTGGTAAATAACTTTTGATGAACATTATACCTTTCATTGTCTCTTTGTTCAAAGTCTATAGCTGATGTTTGCATTGCTTCTTGTTACTTGGAAACTTACTACTTACTTGGTTTCCTTTTAAATCGAAGAACTTTAGTTAGGAGAATGAGTCATTGTGGATTAGTCTAGGGTCTTGGTGTGGGAAATGGTTGAGAGTTAAGAAACTTCTATGGTTCAATCAAAAATCTTATATGGTCTAAGTTTCTTTGCAGAATTGGATCTTATTAACCATCATCTGATATTTGTAAATCGGATTCTTTTTGTTTACAATCAGGGTCTTCCAGCTCATTTCTGCAGATCTCACCTTAGGAAACAAGATGGTGTCACAACTTTGATAGATGAAGAAGGCGAGGAGTTTGAGACCATTTACTTAGCGAGAAAGACTGGACTAAGCGGTGGATGGATGGGTTTTGCGGTTGCTCACAATCTAGCATATGGAGATACACTTGTTTTCCACTTAATTCGTCCTGACACTTTCAAGGTTTCTAGATTCCCCTTTAGTTACCTAACACTTATTTGGGCAACAAAAGCTAAAACTGATGATTGGTTTTGTTCTTCTTTCAGGTTTACATTACAAGAGTCAGAAGTTCTGGAGAAAGCCCATAGATTTGAGCTGATCATGTTAGGATTTTAGAAACGTCCTGAGTTAACAACTTCGCCCTTTTGTTTTTTTGTACGTAAGCTGCTAAATTCTAGGCTAATTAACAATACTTTGGAAGTGGTCAATGATTATGAACAAAACTGATTGGAAATTTATTTTAATAATCTTATTGGAATTTAATAGCTATTTGGTATATATATATATTTATGTATATCTTGTGAACAGAATTGTATTCATATAGAAACAGAATTAAGGAGGCTTGAAAGTTAAGTCGGCAAGGAAAGCCTTCGTCATTGCTTAACTTTCAATCCAAGTTAAAGAAAACGCACATTTTTACTCAGAAGGGCCTAACGTTCACGTCAATCATCAAACACAATACAATTTTCAAGAATCTTCGATTGTATCATTTAGATTTTTAGCTATATCACTACTGGATTTTCCCCCACCAAACACCGAAAGAACCATTTGAACCAAAATATTGGAGCCAAGAAAACAACTGAAACCAACTTTAAAGAAAGAAAGAAGAAAGTAACGCAAATGTGAAGAGACTTCTCTTGTGTCTTCTTGTTCTTGTTTCTTGGCTCAAGAGTGAAAAGAAGATCTCTTAACTAGCTGAGAATGAGTTCCAGTGGAGAGAAGAGAATGATGAAAAGGTCAGATTTTGCACAGAAGTTGTTGGATGATCTTCGTATGAGGAAGGAACAGCTTTCAGTCTCTACAGGTAAGAAGAATCTAAAGTGAGAGAGAGAGAGAGAGCATCTAAATCTCTGTTATATCATTTGTTCGTTGTTGCAGATAACTATGCATATTCTAACAAAGGCTTTAAGGGATTCAAAGAAAGCAGAGCAAAATCTGTAAGTTTTGAGAAGGATCTTTGTAATATACTTTTGAAATCCCCAATGAGTCTTATACATAATCTTGTAAGAAAATAAAATGGTTTGATTACTTGCAGACAACATTTCAAGGTCTTAATTATGAAGGAACAAGATCACTCGAGGCTGCTTCAAATCAGATACTTCCTTATGGAAAAGGCAGGAGCATGGAGAAGATTGATCTATCGAAAGCATTAGCATTTGCACTTGAAAATGCAGGAAAGGCTACAAGAGGAGATCCTTCAGGGAATGCTTCAATCATTAGTTTCCTTCATGAAGTAGGAAAAAGATCTTTGGGAAGTGGACAAAGAACAAGTATTCAGCAACAACAATCTTCTTCAAGTGGTCAACAACTTCCCATGATTCATGTTCATATCAAAGAGATCTCAAAGGGGACTCAAAAACTGAATCAGATCATTAAAGCATGTAG
Organism: Biscutella laevigata subsp. laevigata; assembly: GCA_900406315.1. Lineage (NCBI taxonomy): Eukaryota > Viridiplantae > Streptophyta > Magnoliopsida > Brassicales > Brassicaceae > Biscutella > Biscutella laevigata. The sequence goes on along the minus strand of OVAU01004020.1, from coordinate 3,410 downwards.
CAACGGACTCAGCTTTCGTAAAGGAAGGTACTCGATACAATGTGGAGAACAACTAATGGAAGGAGCCATTGAATTAGAACAGTCTCTTCGTTTGCTTGTAGACATACAACAAGCTTCTGTGTACACATCAAACAAACAGAAGAAAAACAGGATCAGGCTTCTTGATGATGACGATGAGGAGGAGGAGGGAGATGCACAGAAGGAAGATATCGAAATGAGACTATTGGCGCTTAACTATCAAGAAGATAAGAGCAAGAAACACAGAAGGCAAACAAGTAGCTGTGAAGATACTGAACAGAGATCAATGAAACCTGACCAGAAGGGAAGGATTCCAAATGTTGTTGCTAAGCTGATGGGATTAGGAGAGTTTCCAGAAGATGAAAAAGAGAGCAAGAACCAAACTGAAGCATCCATCAAATCTGCAGTGAATTTCAGTAAGCGTAGAGTAATGAAAGATGGTGAAAATCTTGTTGAAATGAAAGCACAAAGAAAGCCAACATCATTGGATTTGGTAATCCATAAGGAGACTCAAACAGGGAATGAAGTAAATCACAAAGCCATATCTCATCAGAAGGATAGAGAAAAGGATGATTCAAACAGGAGAAAGAGAAGCAAGGTTTCAAACAAGAAAGATGTTATCAGAAGAAATTCTTCTCCAGTTGAAAATAAACAGAAGGTCGTTGCAAGAAGCCAACAGAAACCATTACATAAAGTTAGCTTTGAGAAAAAAGTACATTTTCATAATTCTGTGGGAGGTGAGGAAGAAAAGATCACGAAGAAAGAGAAGTTTCAGCGAGAGAAACCGCAAGAAAATGGCGTCATGATGACCAGTCCTTCACCCAAACCTTTGAGTTCAGTGGAAATACAAACGAAGCTACAACTTAGAGACAAAGCTAAAGCTGTGAGGAAAAGCTTTTCTCATATTGAAGTAGCACAAAAGGTAAAAGAAGGAGATGTGCATAAAGCCGAGATCCGCGAGAGGAAAACTCAAGACATATCAAATCCAAATGGAGGGTTATGCAAAGTGATGAAGCGACCAATGTATCAAAAACTTAACTCCAAAGAAGCTGATCAGATACTCAAAAGTTATAAAGACAGTAACAAGATGAAACCAGAAGCAGAAACATGCTTCAGTAGTTCTGAAGTCTCAGATGTTGAGGTCCAATCATCAAACAGAAATGTGTTGGAACATAAACGAGAGATCAAAGATGACTCTATTCTGCTTATCACCTCAAACAGAGTCCCATGCCAAGCTCCATCAGAAAATGTAAGCTTATTATATTTGTAACTTATCATATCATCTGCAATTATTACCACTAATCAGTTTAGGATTTGCAGCAGCATCATGGACTTATGCTCAGGGATGGGATAGATCAACAAGCTCTATTATCAAAATCTGATGGAAGTTCAAAAAGATTAGCCAATACTGTATATAAAGGTAAGAAGCAAAGCTTTGCTTATGTACATAACCACAAGCTCACGGGCTTATGTTTTCAATTGTTTCAGGAACCAGAGGGGAGCTAGAAGCTCTTTTACCACTGCTCGAGAAGAGACAAGAACACCAAAAGCAAGAAACTACAGAGCCATTGTCTGAAACTGAAATAAACCTCAAGAAGATAGTTGTGAAAAGCAACTTATTTCTAGATACATCAAAGGCGCTTTTCAAGCTCAACATTCCTCTCGATGCCTTTCATGACGCCAACGAGAGCAGTTACTATCAAGAAGACAAGAATCTAATCTTAGATTGTGGTTACGAGCTAATGAAACGAAAAGGGAGATTTCAAGAGTTAAGTGTTCATCCTTTCGTGAAGGTACCAATCAGTTCCTCTAAAGTAAACTCATTGGACAATCTTGTTAGACAATTAAGCAAAGAGTTCGAGAAGTTGAGAGGTTATGGTAGAGAGTGCTACACTGGATCATTTGTTGAAGACTTCTTACCAAAAGTGTTGGAAACAGATGTGAACCATAAAGATCCAACGTTAAACTCAATGTGGGACATGGGCTGGAATGATTTGATGCTAGCTTTCATTGAGAAAGATGATGTTATAAGAGAAATAGAGAGGGGAATCTTCAGTGGACTCATGGAGGAGATAACCAGAGATCTTATATGCATATAACTGCAAGTCTGTAACTCTTTAAAATTTTCCGGGTCAAAAGTGAGCTTTCATTTTGGGTGATAATCTTGAGACATTGATCACTTCTTTAATGATTTACAAAAGGATTTATGTTAATTCACACATACCTTATTTTTTTTACTCATTTTGGCGATCAAATAACTTACACAGCAAGAAAGTAATTTCGAAAATTGAAATTCCAATCTGCTAATTTAAAAGAATATAGACTTTAACTTGTAAATGGCTTTAAATGCATCTATTTTTCTTACAAGATCAAATTTTGAAATTTCACGTTTTACTTTTTACTTTCCCACATATAGCTTTTATATAACTTAATTTTTATTAAAATATTAGATGCAATGCACTTTTTTTTTTTTCAACTCAATGGATGCACTTAAAACCACCTTATATTTTTTTCTTCATTTATGATTTGTATATAACACTTATTTACCCGCTTTTAGAGATAAACTAAATGATGTTTTTGTGTTTTATTAATCAACGTGAAAAACTTTTAAACATCAAATATTGAAGAACGAAGAGAGTATTATTTAAAATAAATGCACAACACATATTTCTCAGCTTTCTCATTAATTATTCTCTTAAAACTTACACTATATATTAATTCATAACTGATCGGAAATCGTTCACTCGAGAATGAGTTTTTATTCTTCCATAAAATAAATAGTGGCATTTAATTATTATTCAGATACAATATTTTGGTGTATAATCTTCTTATTTTATTCTGGTCTTAAAAGATTAGAATTTAGAAGCCGAAAATAGGATTAGAATTTAGAAATGACATTTTAATCTTTCATTTTGTAATTTAAAGGCAGATAATCACATTTTACTCAACTCACTTTAATGTGTACACTTATATAATTATTCAAAAAATTAAGACCAGAGGTATAATAATTGGAAGTGACGTAACAATACAAAATAATTCAAATACCCCTAGATTTGAAATATCTGATTCAAATGTTTCTCCTTTTGTAGCTTTTGTTTTGTAATAATTGTTCCCATCTTTTTGTGGAAAAATTATAGTATTAAGTTAACAATATGCTTTATCTTTTTCCTTAGGCCACTGCAAAAGTGACTTCGTCTTCTTTTTGTTTATTTTACTTTTTTCCAACTTTGTGGTGTTTGTTGAAATGTCTAAATTCCTTGCGCCTTCTTTAGCTCCATTCCTTAATAGAGAAGGAAATATACAATTAACGAAAAGCTCTCAATTACTTAAATTATGTGAAGAATCCTCTTATATATTAAATAGAAGCATTGGAGGCCACGTGTCAAGCCCAC
>OVAU01004019.1:0-10515 GCA_900406315.1 Biscutella laevigata subsp. laevigata | reverse complement strand
CTTTCTCTTCGCGTTCTAGCTCTTTGTCCACCCGTGTATCAGATTCCTTCTTAATTTTAATCCCCCACACAAATAATGTCTAGAAACTCTCTAAGTGTTCTAAGGATGGGTTGTGAGTAGTTCCATATAGCTTATGTATTAGTGTTCAGAATGAGTTAATTGGATTGCTAGAAGTGGTTTAGGATTGAATATATTTAATGTCTTCATCAATTTCATGATCTTAATGCTAAAATAAGAGTAGTTAACCTAATCTAGATCATAGGAAAATTATTGCGCGGAAGGTGTTTGATAAAATGCTATCCAAGGGATTGTTTTTGGATTACTTAATTGTTGCATGGAATTGTGTTTCTTGCTTCTTGAGTTTAATTACGAAGGGATTGTGTAGTTGCATGATTAAGAAATGGTTTCTATCATGGCAGTGAATTGACTTAGATTATATATTCATATACATAAGACAAGCTTGATTGTGTGAATTAAAACCATAACTAGCATGACAAGACTGCCCATTTCGATTGCCATGATCCATGAGTTATTCTTGTATTTCTGAATTTCATTTCTTTTCATAGATTTTTANCATAAGACAAGCTTGATTGTGTGAATTAAAACCATAACTAGCATGACAAGACTGCCCATTTCGATTGCCATGATCCATGAGTTATTCTTGTATTTCTAAATTTCATTTCTTGTCATAGATTTTTTGGATTATTTAGTGAAAGAACATATCCTATTTATTCAAACCTAGACTTAACAAAACCCAAAATAGAAATAGTGTGTTGTTTCCCACCTGAATTGGTTCGACAAAACTCATCTTACCATTGTACAACAAAGATAGTTAAGAAAGAGAAAAATCCTATTAAGGATAAATCCACATAAGGAAACTAGATCAATTGTAATCACTACTATTACGTTCTTTCTGTAATTAGATTTCATTGTTGTACAAACCTAGAGTCTAAGCATGTATATATTCTCATCTTGTATCTATGTACAAGGGATATGAAAACATCATCTTCTATATGGTATCGGAGCTCTCAAGATCCTAAAAACCTTAAAAATTTCTTTGCTTCTTACGACCATGTCGTCTTCCTCTGGCAATACCTACTCAGCCCCAACTGAGACTATTCCCGCTAACACCCAAACACTTCTCAATATCAACACTACCAATGTGTCCAAACTTGCCTCCACCAATTATTTGATGTGGAGTCTGCAGATCCAATCTCTTTTGGAAGGTCATGCACTTGCATCTCACCTTGATGATACTCATGTCCCTCCAGCGGCAACCACCACAACAAACGATGTTGTTACAGAGAATCCAACTTATGTTCTCTGGCATAGACAAGACAAGCTCATCTACAGTGCTCTATTTGGATCCATATCTGCCTCGCTTCAACCATTGGTGTCGCGTGCAACCACTGCTGCACAGATCTGGCGAACAATGGCCATGACGTATGCAAAGCCAAGCCGCGGACACATCCGCAATCTCAAGACGCAACTCAAAAACTGGAACAAAGGAGACAAGACTGTTGATGATTATATGCAAGGCATTATTACCAGGCTTGACAAACTGGCCATTCTGGGAAAACCAGTTGAACATGAAGATCAGATTGAAATCATGTTGGAAGGATTACATGAAGAATACAAGCCGATTGTTGATCAGATTGAAGGTAGAGACTCTCCACCAACCATCTCGGAGCTTCATGAAAGACTGCTTAACCATGAAGCCAAGCTTCTTGCTTCAGTTTCGGTGATCCCTTCCTCATCACCAATCACTGCGAATGTAGCACACCAACGTTACAGTTAGTCCCACAACAACTCCAACAACAATCGTAATCACTACAGCAACAACAACTGGAACAAAGCAAATTCCAGCACCAACAATAATCAGAGAAACCAACAAGTCAGTCAACAACCAGCCCAGAACTATCGATCTGATGGAAGACAATACATGCCTTACCTTGGTAAGTGTCAATTGTGCTATACTCAGGGACACAATACGAAGCGCTGTCCGCAACTGCAGATGATGCAAACTGCTCCTTCGTTGGCGACTTCTTTCACTCCTTGGCAACCCAAAGCCAATCTTGCTATGAATGCTTCATCGAGTCCCAACAATTGGCTGCTTGACAGTGGGGCGACACATCATATCACTGCTGATCTGAATAACTTAGCATTGAACCAACCCTACAATGGTGGTGAAGATGTGGTTATTGCTGATGGTTCAGGTTTTCCAATCACTCATATGGGTTCTCTCTCTGTCTCTTCTCCTACAAAAAACATTGAACTGGCTCAAATTCTCTGTGTACCAGAAATACATAAGAATTTGATTTCAGTTCATCGATTGTGCAATACTAACCAGGTCTCTGTTGAATTTTTCCCATCGTCATTTCAGGTGAAAGACCTCAGCACGGGGGACCGATTGCTCCAAGGCAAAACTAGTGGGGATTTGTATGTCTGGCCGATTCAGTCATCTCCGGCTGTGTTTGCTACTTCTCCAGTTCCTACAACCAATTTACAATCATGACATTCAAGACTAGGGCATCCTTCAATTTCTGTTTTAAACAATATTATTTCTCGTTTTTCATTACCAGTGTCAAACAATTCAAATAAACACTTTTCATGCTCAAATTGTCTGGTTTCTAAGTCTCACAAACTTCCTTTATCTACAAACACTATCACTTCAATTCGTCCTTTACAATATATCTTCACAGATGTGTGGTCCTCTCCAATTCTGTCTCATAATAATTACAAGTATTATCTAGTCTTAATTGATAACTTTACTAGGTATACTTGGCTTTTCCCTCTCAAACAAAAATCAGAAGTTAAACACATTTTTCCTCACTTTTAAGCCATAGTTGAGAATCGTTTTGGTACTAAGATTGGAGCGTTATTCTCAGACAATGGATGAGAGTTTGTGGCATCGAGAAGTTACATGGCTAGTCATGGGATCTCTCACTTAACCTCTCCGCCTCACACTCCAGAATACAACGGACTGGCTGATCGCAAACATAGGCATATAGTTGAAACGGGTCTGGCATTGCTCAGCACGGCATCTGTACCGAAGTTGTTCTGGCCTGAAGCATTTGTGACAGCCACTATCTGATCGATCGTCTCCCTACTCCTGGTTTAGACATGAAAACACCATTTGCAAAGTTATTTGGTCAGATCCCGAATTATCAAAAACTTTGTGTGTTCGGTTGCTCATGCTATAAGTGGCTCAGACCTTACACACGTCACAAATTGGATGATCGTTCTTTAGAGTGTGTATTCCTTGGATATTCACAAAGCCAGAGTGCTTACCACTGTTATCACCTTCCCACACAACGATTGTATGTCTCACGCCATGTGCACTTTGTTGAATCAGAGTTTCCGTTTGAGACTTGGTCATCGTCGACGGTGCGTGATGCTTCAGCTGAGGAATCGACTGCTTTTGTGCTTCCAGTGGTGTCGTCATCACAGATTCCGTCATCATTCCCACTAGTTTCTCCTCCGGTCCTTTCGTCATCGGTTCCTCCGTGCTCGAGTCTTCACCACCATCATCCTCCGCCGTCGACTGCGACATGATCTCCGTCATCGGCTCAGGTATGTATCTCTCAATCTCCACCTCTCTCTCCCTCTGGTCATTATGAGCCCACTGCTCAAACCCTTGATGGGTCCCCAAATGAAGCCCAACTCCAATTATCCCCTTCCATTGAGCCCACTGCTCTTCTCCAAAATGTGCCGCAATCCACGGCCTAGCAACCACCAAATAGCCCTCCTGAACCAGTTATTGCCTCACCGTCTATCTCCTTACGATCCATTACCGAACCACTTCCTCCTCCTTCATCACCACCACCTAACAACCACGAAATGTGTACTAGAGCCAAAAATACAATTGTTAAACCCATCAATAAACTTTCCTTAGCCGCAACTCTCTCCAATTCCGCCTCACAAGAACCAACAAAGGTGGTTCAAGCTCTCCGTGATGCAAATTGGAGATGTGCTATGTCTGAGGAATATGATTCTCAGATGCGAAATCAAACATGGGAGCTGGTTCCGTCGTCTCCTGATCAGAATGTTGTTGGACATCGTTGGTTATTCACGCTGAAATATCATGTTGATGGCACTCTGGATCGACATAAAGCTAGATTGGTTGCTCGTGGTTTCACACAGTGTTATGGGAAAGATTACTCAGAGACATTCAGTCCGGTTGTTAAGTCCACCACCATTCGACTTGTTCTTCAGATTGCTGTCTCTAAGTCCTGGATAATTAAGTAGCTCGATGTTAATAACGTCTTCCTTCAGGGAGAGTTGAAAAAAGAAATCTATATGACTAAACCTCAGGGGTTCGTTGATCGTGATCGACCTGACCATGTTTGTAGGCTTTGAAGTGCAATATACGGCCTCAAACAGGCTCCTAGAGCGTGGTATTTGGCTCTCAAAGAACATATGATTTCTATTGGTTTCGCAAATTCATTGGCAGATACGTCCCTGTTTATTCGAACTGATGATGTCTCTATCGTTTATATATTGGTATATGTTGATGATATTCTTGTCACTGGCAGTAATCCCTCTTCAGTTCAGATTGTGTTGGCCTCTATTGCAGACAGGTTCTCGGTCAAGGATCCGGTTGATCTTCACTACTTTCTTGGAATTGAAGCTACTCGGACGTCTGCAGGGGTTCATTTGATGCAACGGAAGTATGTTATGGATTTATTATCTAAGGCTAACATGACTGATGCAAAACCTGTTCAAACCCCATTGCCATTGTCACCAAAGCTCATGCTGCTTGATGGTGATCCTCTCGATGATGCGACGCAATATCGCTCGATAGTTGGCAGCTTACAGTATTTAGCATTCACACGTCCAGACATTGCGTTTGCTGTGAATCGCATATCCCAGTTCATGCACAAACCCACGGTCATGCATTGGCAGTTCACAAAAAGGGTCCTTCGCTATCTTGCTGGTACAGCTACGCATGGTATCATCTTGGCTGCAACGTCCCCTCTCTCCTTACATGCGTTTTCAGATGCGAATTGGGCAGGGGATATACATGACTATGTCTCTAAAAATGGGTACATTGTTTATTTTGGTACTACTCCCATATCGTGGTCCTCACACAAGCAGAGAGGTGTAGCTCGGTCCTCTACCGAAGCAAAGTATCGCTCGGTAGCTAACACTGCGATGGAGATTCGCTGGCTCTGCTCTTGGCTCTCTGAACTTGGTATCTCTCTTCCCTCTGTTCCGGTTATATACTGTGATAATATTGGGGCAACGTATTTGTGTGCTAATCCAATATTGGGACTATCATTTCATTCGTGATCAAATTCAGTCTGGCCAGTTACGTGTGTCTCATGTCTCCACACATGATCAGCTTGCGGATGCATTGACAAAACCTCTTGGTCGGGGCAGTTTTCAGTTATCATGTACCAAGATTGGAATGTCGAGACCCTCCATTTTGAGGGGGCGTATTAAGGATAAATCCACATAAGGCAACTAGATCAATTGTAATCACTACTATTCCGTTCTTTCTGTAATTAGATTTCATTCTTGTACAACCCTAGAGTCTAAGCATGTATATATTCTGATCTTGTATCTCTGTACAAGGGATATAAAACCATCATCTTCTAAAAAATCCAACTTATCAAAACTCTTCAAATTCTTGTCCATAACTCAAAAGTTTAAGGACATAAAATTCTTCCTCATTTATTAATCGAATCACTTGTCAAGATCTTATAATAGCCTAGCCAAGCTTGGTGATCTACCAAAATATATGTACAATTCATGGTCTCCACCCGAAATAAAACCTCAAGAAAATACGTTTCCATAATTCTTAAACGCGTGGAATTTTCATGCGTTGAGATCGACCTAGGCCTTGACAATTTCACCAAAAAGGCTCATCTTTAATTAGGGAACCCTCATGTGAACTTGTCTTATATAAGCATCTTTCAATATACATTGATATTTCTTTTTCATTCCTCATTTGGTAGTCAAGCAGATCTTCATAAGATAAAATTCTTCCTTTCCTTTTATCCATTTCATTAGAGAAATTGTAGCGAGTTGTTTTTTTTAGAGATTTTTAGCTAGGGGTGTTATATAGGGTTACCCTACCCTATCCAAGCTCTACCCTAACAAAATCCTACCCTAAAAATATCATAGTTCATATTACCCAAGTACTAATATGGTTACCCCAAAAAAACCCTGAAATGTAAGGGTAATTCATGGGTACCCTAATCTAAGTTACTAAATGAATAGTTTTATGTTTTATAGTTTTGTATAAATAAGCTTTAAAGATTCTGTAAATATATAATGAATCTCTCGTTGTTATAATTAAACTAAATAAAAATGTTGGTGATTATAATTATTATTTTAGATAAACCGTTGGTGAAAAATACGGAATGATTTTCCCGCTAAAATCGCGTAATCATGATTGTCCCGCCAAAAAGTCAAATAATGATTTTTACCGCCAAAATCGTGGAATCAAGATTATTCCGCGATTTTCGCAGAATAAGGATTTTCCCGCCAAAATCGCGGAATAAGGATTTTCCCGCCAAAATCGCAGAATCACGATTTTCCTACCAAAATTGTAGAGGCACGATTGTCCCGCCAAGATCGCAGAACCACGATTATTCCCGCCAAAAGTAGCGGAATCACGATTATTCCCGCCGAAATTCGTAATCACAATTTTTTGCGCCAAAAATAACGGATTCACGATGTTCCCGCCAAAAATGCGGAATCACGATTTTTTCCAACAAAATACGGAATCACGATTTTTTCCGCAAAAAATCGCCGAAGCACGGCTTTCCCGCAAATAAATTATGGAATCACAATTTTTCTGCTAAAATTATGGAATCACGTTTCTTCCAAAAATTGTGGAATTTTTTTGAAAAATATGGAATCAATTTTTTCCCGAAAATTGTTGGATCACGTTTGTATAGAAACTAGAATCGTCAGGAAAAATCTTAATTTCTAGAAAAACCTAAACAAAACCATATATTATGATTATTTTAATAATATATAAAATATTGAAACAATCACATTGGTACCCTAAATCTTTTAGGGTAAAACCCTATGAAACTTTGGGTAAAAAAAAACTATCTTAATTTTACCCTATTAATTTTAACTAAAAAAAGAGGATCATGGTCTTTAGAAAATATAGAGGGTACCCTAGAGGTTTTGATATTAACATCCCTAGTTGTAGCTAAGATGGGATCATTGGGGGCTTCCTTAACTGAAACCCGAACACGCTTTTCTCTAACCAGACATTTTGATTTCATAGCCCCTATCAAATAGTTCATCATTTCTTACAGAATTTCAGGAAATATTTTGAAGGACCAATGTTTCTATCCATTCCAACTTGATCTTTAGAATAAATCCAAATAGGGGATAAAAAGGTGCTAGAATCGACTCTTTAGCCAAAGTCTCAAACACTTTAAAGTTTTCACTTTTGATTGGATATGAATTACTCTGAGGAAGATTGGACATGCCTCACGGTCGTGTGTCATTCTTTGACACTCATAACATTTTGTTTTTGATAAAAAGGTAAATATATTCACCAAAAAAAACCGTTTAATTACATGTAATTAAAAAAGATGTAACTTAGGTCTCTATCTCACAAAAGGATGATAGGGAGCTAACAATAAGAACAAAGACCGAGAGCTAAGAAGCAAAGGTAAACCAAGCTTCAAAGAGTCTACAGGAATTTTTTCCTTGCAAGAAGGATGTTGTTCTATCAATCACCGAAGAAGGAGCTCTGTTGTGCGAGACTCTTCTCTATGCAATCGATAATTCCTTTCATGCCATATGAAGTAAACAGTACATTGCACAACTATTCACTTCAGTCTCAGATAACCCTGGAGATTTAGACACCAACCATGAAAGCAAAATTTCGCGGGAGTTAAAGATGAGGGTTGGTTGGCCCAAACGGTTTAAAATGGATGTCCAAATAGTTACGACAAGAGTACAATGAAGCAGGAGATGATCTCTAGTTTTAAAATTCTGGCTACAAAGACAGTAGAGGGGACATATAGGAACGCCCCACGACTTCAAGCGAGCATGGGTCGGCTTCCTATCAAGATTCGCGATCCATAAGTTAAATGCATGGTTAAGAATATGGCCTTTAAACCACACCGCCACGCTCCAATCCTTTAAATATGCGGTAGGTGTGATTGTCTCGCAAGTGAGTTTAGAAGAGAACATAGTGGAATCATGAAATCATGGATCCCAATAGTAGATGTCTTCTACGGCTGGGGGGCTGGAACTGGATGAGTAAGCAACATAGACCACAATAAAAGGAATGAGGAGAGGAATTCCTAGCTGACGTTAATCTCCATCCCCTAGCATGTCCAATAGTAGAGGAAAGGAGCATGTCCTTCTTCAGTATGAAACAAGTCGTGAAAGGATCCTTGGCTCGTCTAATTATCGAACCAAAAGCTCGCTGAAATACCATTCCCAAACTTACACCAGATAAATTTCTTGGCCATATTTCTCAATTGATTTCCAGATCTAAGAGTGATGCGAGGATGGAATTACAGACCAAAATGATTTGTCCTTAAGACGTTGCTCATTGTTCTAAGCGACCCATAACAAACCACTATTTGCGAAGAGTAACCAAATTAACCAAAGTTGTTTAGTATTATTCCAGAGGCCAATATTATGCAAGGAAAGACCTCCTTCAGTCTTAGGCAGACACATAGAATCTCATGAAACCATAGCAGCGGCGTGTTTGCTTAAGTCCCTAAACCATAGGAACTTCGAGCAGAGAGGTTGAATCAGCTTAAGGCAGCCTTTTGGAATCAAGAAGGCCGACAACCATAAGTTTATAAGGCTACAGATCATCGAGGAAATAAAGTGAAGCCTCCCAGCAAACGATAAAGCTTATTGGTCCTTGTTCATTGCCAGACCTGAGAGGCTTTGAAATTATTCCAAAATTTCTGTAATTGCGCAAAGAGATGGTTGTCTACCATCGTAGAAAACCATTACATCACCAGCAAACGCTAAGTGAGTTTATTTGGGGATTGCCTTCTCTCGAATGAAGACCAATCAAACCAGCATCACACTTAGACGATAAAAGCGAGCCAAACACCTCCATTGCAATAACAAATAAAAACGAGGATAAAGAATCACTACGTCTCAACCCTCTATCCCCCTTGAAGAAACCACATAGGTTACCGTTCACCATTATTGAGAAAGATATGGAGCACATACATTGAGATATCCAGTTTATATAAATGTCTGGGAAGCGAGCCACCCGAAAAACTGTTAGAATAAAATTACATCGGACTGTATCAAACGCTTTCATGAGATCCACTTTGAGTAAACCTCGACGAGTGGTATGCTTATGCTGATAGCCTTGGGCCATTTAGATTGCTAAGAGGATACTCTCCATAAGGAGACGATCTTTGATGAAGGCCGATTGAGAGCTAGAGACCATACTCGGGAGGATGTTCTGCAATCTTCTAACAAGAATCTTCGAAATCATCTTATATATAACATTACAGCATGAAATATATCGGAATTCAGGGACACGATCAGCCCCCACTCTTTCAGGAATTAGGACAATAGAGGTAGCATTCTACTACGTTAACAAGCGTCATGAGCTGCATAATTCTAGAATCGCTTGTGTGAGGTCATTGCCTATAATGAGACAGGAAGCTTTGAAGAATTTTGCGTTGAAAGCGTATGGGCCTGCTGCTTCATTCCTGGTAAGGTTGTTTGAAGTCGAGATGATTTCTTGAGAAGTAACTTGCGCTTACAGCTAAGTCCTGGTAAGATCATCACAACGAAAGGTGGTCAATTTTTCAATTTGAGTAATTTCACTTAGAAAATATGATTACCATGAAACCAATTCATGAAGCTCTGCCGCTTTACAGAGTTATTAAAGCCTCTGAGGTACCAACAAAAAATTCCTTTAGACATAAAATTACCAGGGTTTAGGGTTATAACCCCGAGGAGACTGATTTGAGTGTAATTTACTCTCACCTAGCCTATATTATTGATTGCTTTGGTGTTATTATTGACTTGACATTAAGATTATTTAGTAGTTTTCACAAGTTTATAGTTTTTGAGCAAAGAGAGTACATTGAGTGAAAAATCACAAAAACTGCCGAAACCGAGCTCAGAATGAATAAGTTCATAAGTTCATAACCAGATACGACCACAATGTAAATCTGAGCTTTAATCAAAGCTAGAGGCGTCTAGTTGCCTGATGTGTCTGGTTTTAAAGGGTTTTTAGTCTCATATTCTTATGAGATTTTAATCCCCTTTTGAGTTATTAATGTGTTTTTAGAGTGTTTTCATCTCCTTTCAGGATTTCACAGGTCTGAAGAGGGAATCTGGTGATAAGAGTTATTTTGGGATATTTGGAGTTGCAGAATTTTGCAGAAGCCTCAGACGTTTGCTACTGATGGAAGGCTTCCCGATATTGGATTAAGGTGAGATTTGNTTTCTAATGGCGTTGGTTTGAAGTCGTTCTGAGCTACAGTTCAAGAGTTACACTGATTTGACTGAAGGCATGTCAATATGGCGCGCAAGAGACGAACATGC